>JAVFBY010402489.1:0-14988 GCA_034781015.1 Tonicella lineata
TATTTTAAAGGATAACTAATCAACTGACAGTTTGATTACTGCAGCCAGGACCATTCCTTTAAGACAGTGGTATCCCGAATAACGAAACTACTGTTAATGGCGAATTTCTAAAGGACACGTCTACTGTAGATATAGCCTCCTCGGGAGAAAACGATAAATTTACCGCTCAGTGACGTGTAGATCATGCATTTGGGAAAATAACTTGTACCAATTTGGTTCGCAAGTTCACCTTCCATCAGCTTAAATATTCGTGAAATAGAGTGTAGCCGAAAACACAAACCAAACAACCATATTACCAGGGGCCGATATCACAAAGCAGTTTTATACTTATGTCAAAATCTTTAAATCTACCTAAATTACATACTTTTGAATTCTGACATTTAATATTTGGGATTTATTTTCTTGATGTCACTATAGATAGATAATTAGACTATATTTGTGTGACATTTTGCGCACAAATTTCAACACAACTTAATTTAGTATTTTGACATAAGTCAGACTCTGCTTTGTGGAATCGGCCCCAGAAGTCTATTAACTAGAAATATGCAACGTCCATATAGATAGGCACACCGGCATTCTGTTTTAACGTATGGTGTGACGTAGCACACAAGAAAATCGATTAGGAACAAAAGCTGACAGTCCTCAAGCAGTCCGCGGATTGTAGGCTTGCAAGATACATAGTAGACGAAGATTTGAGTCACAACAATCCTCATTATAAAAAAGTTAACGGGTTGAAATCTGACGTCACTGGTATTTGCCGGTCCCCAATGCCGTGGACATGACCTATAATTATGGGAGTTGCATACTTCTAGACTTCTGATATTGTGTTTATATTAGTTCCCACAAACCAACAACGGAAACCAAATTCACATGATCCGATTTCTTTATTGAGTCAGTTTTTCCTGGACTTCAATTTGCCCGTGCTAGAATGGTTTCAAATCCGAAAGCCCAACATGCCGTAGTTTTGTAATATTTTCAAGCATAAAATACTTAACAAGTACAAGTTACAACACTAAGTATGCCGGGACCTGGCATAGGACGGTTCGAGACTTATACCGCCATTTATGGTCGTTATATGAACATATCTTCTTTAAGATGGTATTGACTATTTGTCCCGTTTAAGAAATCTACGTCTCAAAGGAAGCGTTAAAATAGTAATGTCAAACTTTACAGTAACGTTACAACATTAAAATAAAGACTTTCAGAGTAACTTTAACAACAATACACGATCTGGCTCAGCCTTAACAATAATCTTATTAGCCTTAGAAAGATACACTCTATTGGTTATTTTTCTCTATTCATCAACAAAAGATCAAATATTCCGTTGTGTACAAATTTAAAACTTAATATACAAAGAGCAAGCATTAAAATAAATTACATTTACATCAGCAGTTTCACATTGTATGACTTCCGGCTGTCGGGTTGCCCTCTCCTGTATTGTTTGCACGTGACACCATGGTGTTGCCTGTGGAACAGATTCACCAGTCCCTATACAGGCACCAATGCGATGGAAAAATCACCAGTGAAAACAAAACAACCCATCTCTCATCACATGTGGATTTTATACATTTTACTTTTACAAATATTAAAAAGTCTGGCCTCCATCATTGGGATAAATACGGCAAATTTTTTTATCAAGGCATATTCTGTACAGTTAAACAGGTTTGGCAAGACGCTACGAATGCACCAGGCACCATTTTCTCGTTGCCAACCAACTAGATGATACAGTCCAAGTCACCAAGGGCAGTAAAACTCGCTTTAAGATATATCGTTATGAACCAAAATGATAAACCCTTCATGTTATAAGAGTATACACAGCTAGTAACCAACTTATACGTAATTACAAAAGCACATTGCCGAAAGAAGCCTTTACTGATCGGGTCGCCATTTTGCATGTCCGGGAACAAAATAACTTCGGTTTTCTGCGCTTTTGCCACAACCAAGTTGACCAAAAACACATCGAAGTTTTAAAAAAAAAAATTATAAGAAAAAAAATTCATTGCTCAATGAAATTTGGTATCAGGCGCCCTGTCCCCTTGCCCGGATGTAGTCTTGTCGTCTGCTTAGGTGTAGATCGGACGCCGCCGAGCCTGGAGTTCAAAATAACAGAATATATTAAGACAAACGCTGGAACTTCACGATTTCCGAAAATCCGAATTAGTTTTTTTTAAAATGTATAACAAACAATGAAAATTAAATAAATGCTTTTTTAAGTTAATGATCTCGAGAAATTTGGATGTGACAAAGTGATAAGAATTAGTAGATAACAGAAGTGTGCCATGCCAAGCCGCCATTGAACAAAAGCTTGATGAATCAGGAGACATTTAAATAACTGTTGTTCTGTCACGAGACACATACATGCATTCCTTCTCGTACTGTTAGTGCAATGATAGAACATTCAAGTCCCCCCGGACACATACCCCTGAACGCTGGGTTACTTTGAAAAACATGGTAGTAAAAACTGGCGAGATCTTTTGAGAGAGTTTCTTTTTTTGTGGCAATTTTTTCCCCATGGTTATTTTCTATTGTGCTTAACATAACATTTTTTTTATATATATTAAAATGTAAACAAAGACCAGGTAGACTGAGCTGAAACTAAATTGCGAATAATAGAAAAGATTACAAATATTGGAGCTGGCCGGTATAAGCTGAGAAAAATCTAGCATTACCTCCCCTTTGTGCCGTCTGTGCCAATGGAAACTAGTCTTTGTAATAAGTAGGGTCCTTAAGCGATTTACATAAGACCTTTCGCAGTCGTTGTCTCAAAGCAGACGGTTGTCCGCCTGACGACCCGCCGGAACTACCGCCACCACCTTCGCTTTTCTGAAACCGAAAACACCTAACGATATGAGCCTACATTCTTAGCATTAACGTTTAGTTTTAACAAGTTTACATTATAAATTTGTCTCCAAAATCAAGTTTTAGTCATATTTTACTTTTACAATAATACCATAATAATAACGTTTTTTTTAAAAGACTTTTTGTCCATTTACAGGGTATGAATATAATCATATATACAAAATAAATATATAAATATCATTTATAATGTCCGGATTTAAGGCATATCTGATGTTGATTGAACATTGTGCAGTTTAACTAAGGTTAATAATCAACTTAACCAAAGCAGCTATTGAGGATAACTAAGCTTTATATTTACGGTGTTATCTTTGAGAAAGAAGTTAGAAAGAAGACTATACTCGATAAACCTTACGGGTTTTTTGTTTTAACTAAATATAGCCAGCAAATTAGACAATATGTTGCAAAGAACGTTCGTTAAAAAGATTTCGTAGTTATATATACTATATAGTAAAAGAGGGACGATTTTAGTAAAAAGATAAAAGCATTATTTGAAGTTGTAAAATTGAAATAGACTACATCAAACATAGGAAAGGGTGGTTTTCTGCTGGGCATGCATTGTACTCGAAAAGGAAAAGAGAAAAATGATAAGGGTTTTGCCTGGTGACTGAGAAATCCTGGCAGTTTGATTACAGTTGTGTATTGTAACGATTAAGTATGTTAAAGAGATAGAAACTGACGACAGTCGTATTCTGCCTCTTCTATTTAAAGTCGGTTACACCGGTTGCAGTATTGCTCACTCACCAAAGGCAAATAAACGTCACAATAACTAACTGGTAGGCTACCTACACTACTTTGGACTAAAGCAAGCAAACTACTTTGGAGAAGAAGAAGAGCAAAAATGGCAGCTTAAATAAAACAGCAATTGTTTTTATAAACGCTGGAGAAACGGCGTAGTCGCGTGGCATGCCATATTGGTTTCTGTGAGGACTACACTTCCACTCAGAAACCAAAGTTGGCGCTAGTAATGACAACATGGCAATCATTTCCCATCCCTCAAAATGAAAACATTGGTTAATCACAATAATAAACATCATGAAATTAACGCTGGTCAGTATTATTTTACAAATTAAAACACATGAGTTGAATTCTTGACAGTTTATGTTTGATGGGATATATGTGTAGCAAACTGCAGCCGATTACTTCTTGTTTGATGGGATATGTAAGTGTGCCGCAAACAGCAGCCGGTCACTTCCACATGCGCAGTCAACGATTGTCACTGGTATTAAGAAGCTTACGGCAAAAGTGGAATTCAGTTAAGCGTAAGTACCAACAATATAAAGTGTCAATTAATAAAGTAGAATTATGAACAAGAAACAATATTAAGAGAAACTGTACTCCAACATGCTTAATATCTGAATATAACTTGTTTCTATGCGACACAGACGTTTCAAGTTAGCCAGAAGCACATGCTGGCCTCGCTCTACTTTACCTTTACAGTGTGAGGGTCACTTTGCTGTGGTGTCCAAAATAGTTGTACCGCCGTGACGTGTTACACAGTAGATCTACTGTTGGTAAAGTCCTTTCAAAGTCATCGCGACCTTGACCTAAATTTATATCTTATTGACTAATATTCAATTTGTCTTGCAATCTTTATCAATATACAGATTTATATTTAAAAACTATAAATGGGAATGAAAAACGCATTATGCTTTATAATCAGAAGCATTTGTTCTACAGTCAACAAAAAAGTGTTTAAATTGCAATGATCTTGGCAAGGAATTGTAAAACCAGAAGTTTGCAGGGGGTAAACTCCAAGCAGGGATCTAGTGGACCTACTGGGCATCATGACCGTTCTAAGGCACATCTACTATGAAAGTCTCTTCCCAGGTCTGATCATTCAAAACAGAATGTACAGTAATTTATAGCATGTTCAGAAGGAAATAAAATAGATTTATATTGAAATAAGAGTTTCGATTTAAAGGCACATGCGATGTGACATGTAACAGACTTACTGGTAGGTAAATTCGAAATGGTGGTTCTTTTGGGGTCAGTATTTTTGGTTCTCGTATTTCACATTTATATACCTCAATCCTGGACAGAAAAGACCAGGTTAGTTAAGATAATGTTCTTAAGATTTTTAGACGTTTTTGTAAATGATGAAAACACAGTAAACACTCATGGCTAACTTCTTTCGTAGTTTTATTGAAAAGGTTAACATATTGTGACTTGTTCTTCAAGTTGTAAGTTTAAGAACTACCGCGAGCGTAAGCTTTAATCGGGTTGACAGGATTTCTGTTTCAAATTATTAAAATAAATGCTTTTAACATCAGCTTTATAAAAGAAATTTGAATATGTGGTTCCCATTACATGGGCGTGTCATTGTGAAGCATCCAGTCAAGCCTAATATCACGATATATTTTTGGCAAAATCCATATAACATTTGGAACATAAGAGTATCCGATACAATAACTTAACGAAAAATAAACAACATTGTATAGTCCGATGTGGCAAAATAATTACATGAAGCCAAATACCCTTCCCTTGATAGAACAATGCTTTTGTACAATGGGTATGTTTAGGTTGGAGGTTTCTTTTTCATCTTACCGGCGCATATGTTTTACAGAGTCAGAGAATCTGTCTTATCAGAAATACTGCTTTGATTTACAGGATAGGGGCAGTTCTGGTATGACATGGCAGTGTATCCCCATAGCAACAGACATCGCGAAACTAGAAAACCATGTGCAGCAAGTCTTTTATCCAATGAGCAATCCAACTGAAATATAGCTCGAGTTACCTATACCGGACATCCCACTTACTCGGGCTGTCTCGCTTCTAGATCTCTCTGTTTTCGAGCAATCCGAGCGGAGACATCATCCCCAGGTCCAAGGTCAACCTGCAGGTATCGGTCAAGCATCTGACGGTGGAGGTCAAGTCTTTCCTGAACATCCCTTACCCGGTCCTTCATCCTGTAGACACTAGCCGGTGTGTAAAACACGTCCGAGGGATCAGAGTACGAATCTATCCGGTACTGTTCAAGTTTACCAAGGAAAAGAAAAAATGGTAAATAGTATTCTTCTATGCTAACCCCACCCACTTATAATGGTGTTCTAAAGGTTATGGTGAATGGACGTTGTTAAAACAAGTTGCTAGGTTACTGTATCCTAATAGAGATATCATAGTTTAAAACATGCCTTGTATTTTCCATCAACTCAACACACATTTTACATGCACGACAACGACGAAAGCAGTTCTAAGACAGGTAAAATATCTCATAGTACGACACGGCTTAGTTTTACTGTAAATATTAAAGATTAAGACACATTGCGCACCAAGGTAACAAGCGAAGACATTCCAAGGTTAAACAAAATATTGAAACATAAAAAAAAAATTAAAATGCCGAAAGAATCCATTCCTAAGTCCATCTGTGCAACGTTTTACAAAGGTCTATATATAATATAGGTACGTCGATTCAACAGATCGTGCGCTTGTTTTCAACTACAGATGAAATGTCGTTATAAAGTGTGAAATTAGCTCGATGTGGAAACGTTATAGCATCTCTACGTCATTTATAATGACTATTTTCAAGACCAAAACCAAAAACTTATTGTTTTGTTAGTTACAAAGAAATCGTTACGCTTTTTAAAGAGCAAAGAAGACACCAGTTTTAGGGCCCACGTCGGGTCATCTAGTTACACAACGAATGGATTTAGGAAACGAATTCGATTCACTTCAAACTTCCCTCGATAGGGAGGATAACTGGGTAAGAGACAAAGCCATCTACTAGGGCACATGTTAATTGCATTCTCATCAGCGTGACTAAAAGCGGGTTTCGGGCGTGTGTTAGCTTTGATGAGGAATGGATGAATTTGTTTTCAATAAGGTTTATTAAAGAAATCGTTTGTCTTCAAAATTCATTTAAAAAGTTGTTTGAACTTGTTTCACATATCTGGGCTTTTCCATAAGGTATCTTCCTGATTGATCTGATATAAGATCTAATAATCTAATACAATGTGTGAGCAGACTGGAACGGAGATGCCATTGGTTGTCGGTTTAAAAAGATATCAAGATTTATTTTACTGTCTGCAGTGTTTATATCAGTTAGCCCATTCATGTGCCGGATATACCATTCAGCATTCTTACACATTGGGTGCTTTACAACCATTCGAGGGCTTTTAAAACATGTACTTAATATTGGGAGCCTAGATATCATACAGTAAAAAAACGATATCTCCTCTCTAACTTGCATCAGAAAAGATAACAGGTTGTTTTTCTCGGATTGACATAAAGTAGGGAGACAATGTTTGGGATGACCACGCCTGTTTAGTAATGAAATAAATATGAGACTAACCTGCCATGAGAGTAAGTTCTTTGGTTTCGAATAACCTTCGGCTTGGCGAATCGATTTACCACCGCTTGGCCTTGGCTGCAACGGTACCGAGGTTGAGAGAATAGGAAACATTTCTCTAAGTTCTTTAATTCATTACAAATCTATTTTAACTTTACCGTTAAACAGAAGCTAAAAGTTGATTTATAATGGGTAATATTAACAAGAAGAGAATTTGTATCAATTGTCAGTAATGTTTTAGTTTTGATATCAGAAGACATTCGAAAAATTTTACTAATACGATGTGAATTGCAAGGGCGATAACCCAAGAGCAGATGAGGGATTTTCACATCACACGACCACTTCCAATCTGAAAACAGTGTCTGGACAACAAAACTTGTCTTAGTGAGATTTCTGTGATTCCCATTGTAAAGACAACATGCGGTATCAAAGAGGCTTTACGGATTTATCATGCACGCACATCTACATACAATGACCTACTTACGCCGGCTTTTGAGGCTAAAGATCCTGATGCGTAAATCCTGTCGGCATTTTTTGCGTTAGAACGCAGATTAAACCGATCGTAGCGGTCCCTGTTCACTGCTGGTTGATAAATTGGCCGATATTCCAGATCGTCCTAAAAGCAACAAAACATGGAAGATCCCCGCTGAACCCATTCCCAAGTAAAGATTGCCATGTGTCTCTCAAAATGTACCCGCTTCTCCAGCAGCGTGTGTTAGTGCAAGCTTGGATTAGTCTGGCATCGCGCTCTAGCTCTATGAAGCAGTGTTATAAAACGAGTTTACCTTTGGGTTTAACCTCAACTCCCGCATTACAGCGGCAGCATATTTAGATTTCGGCCCTTTTGTCTTCCTTTTAGTCTCTATCTCCACGCTAGGTGAAATGATGGCAGCCTGTGTATGGAAGAGAAACAAGGCAGGAATGTCACCAGCGGGTCACTCAAGGACAAAGGTAAAGGTCATTGCAATAGCTTCTCACCCACGTTTTAAGAAATCAACAGTCATTATAGTTTACTTTAAGATTTGAGAAGTCCGGTTTAACAGGGGAAAAAATCCTAAATAATACATTTTCCATAAAAAGATCCAAAAAGGAAAGTGAAATTGCATTAAGTTATGTTAATGATTTCGTATGAATAAATTACATTATAGACTATGTATTGTTTTGAGTCTGGTGTCCAGTTACTCAACGAGGTAATGCCATGCTCCTTGCGTATAATCCATGCAAGTTGAAAAAAGGTAAGGGGAGGACAACTGCTAATGTGCAGTTGGAATCGTAATTGCAAACTGGTATACTTTGGTCTTTTTCGAGGAATGACTGATAAGAGTTTGCGGGTGAGAGAGCTATTTAGCAAGCCAGGTTTGTTTGGTAAGAAATTGGAGGTATTAGATAAAAGCTGTATGTAATTCTGGGAGTATAGTTTTCCTTGCTACCTAACGGAAGGACATTATTCCACCGGCCACATTAAGCAGCTTAAATTTATGACAAGGTTAAATAATGGCCTAGACTCCAGTTCACTCACGAAAAAAATCGCACATAAAGTGCTTTTATTGACAACAGTAATTCGTGTTGGACAGGAAGTAGTGAGGTTAAACTAAATGTGCCCAGAATAACATAGAATGAGGACAATCACTGCCATATAACGTAATTAATACTGTTTGTTTTAAGGGAGAGATGCACAGCGTCTGTGGTAATATGGTACATGCCGTGAGTCCAAATACAACTCATGCTTTGAACGTCCGAATTTCTGAAACGGGTAACAACAGTAAACTTCGCGCGCATTATTGGCCCATGAGAACAATGCAAACTTGCAACAACACTTTAAAGCGCTTGAAAATGTCCCTTAGTAAGAAATCATGTCAATATGAATTTAGGCATTTAGAATTGTAAAGTAGAGCATAATGAGACATATAATGATTGGGATGTTAGCAGGGGTTGACATGAGTTCCTACTAAACGACACAACGAGAAGCGAGAGTATTTTGAAAGACCATGACGCAGACAAAAACACGATATATACCATTGTCAATCACATCGTTACCAAGTAAGTAGTTACACAGTGATATTGAATACCATTCAGCTTCAGCCTTTCACGCCACAGAAAAACTGCAAGCTTTGGCGCCAACAAATTAACAGATTTTCAACTCCACCTGAAAATCGATCCCTTGTGGGATTACTGCCATAGCTCTGGTAATTGCTCTGGCGGCTGCCACCTTGCCGGAATATTCACCGTCGTAGGGCTTTCTTGGCTCAAACCTCCTAAGCATTTGTCTGACTGTATCCGGGCTCACTCTACTCTGCCTTTCTGCCGAATACGCTCTTCGTCCAATCCTTGGGCCGTTTTCGGGCACATAAACAACAACAACAGGGGACTTCCGGGGTGCTGGTAGATAGGGCAATCTACGAGCAGCCATCCGTTTTGCTGCCTTTGATGGGACAGATGATTGTCTTGCATACCTTGGGTAGTAGTGATGCTTGCGTGTTCTTAATGGCAAGGGAGAGAATCTCAGCGGACTTACTTCTCGGGGCCTGACAAGTGGGTATGCAAATCTGGGCACTGAATATGGCGGATCAACGCCGTATCTGTAAGATGGCGATATACTTCGACGCCTGGGATAATATCCTAACCACGACCTAGCGGGGTAATCTTCGTAACCAAGGGGAGATAAACTTCTTGCTCGCCTGAATCCCAAAGGGGACAGACTTCTTGCCCTCGCGTATGCTACCGGGGACAGGCTTCTCTCTCTTGAGTATCTCGACGGGGACAGGCTCCTAGCTCTTAAATAGCTCAATGGAGGGAGACTCGCAGCTCTTGCGTATCTGTCTAAGGCCTCACTTCTACTACTAGGGTAACAATCCCATAAAGCTGCTTCAGAGGGTGTAATACCCCATCTACTAGCCTCTGCAGGAGACAATGCTTGTGAATGGCTTCTCAAAGGAGAAACCGATCGAGCCCTCGGGGAACCCGCCCTAAGAGGGTAAACATTCCATTTTAGTGATTCTTCTGGCGCCTCCCAAGTCATTCCTTCGGCGGGAGTCATGTCCCATCTACCTGTTCTGATAGGGGAAGCCGCGTTCCAGTTTGCGGCTGTGGACGGATCAATGCCAAAACGAACCGCCTCAGAAGGAGTAATATCAAATCGAGGATTGTATAGGGAGTAATTATCAAAATTTCTTAAACGTGGGGAATCGTCATAATCTAGCCAAGAGGGGCCCCAAAACCAACGACTCGAAGTCAATGGATCAACGCCTTCCCTCCCAGCTCTAACTGGGTTTACTCCTAAAGTAGAAGCGGTGCTGGGATTAATAATCCAATTAGTATTTCCGAAAGGATACCCACTGAAATTTGATCCAACATATGGATAAGCCCAGTATTTAGATCCCCGTAAAGGGAGACGACCCCTCCTAGATCTTGCCCACAAAGCCGTTCTATAGGGATATGCGAAACTAAAGCCCCTGACGTAGGGATCATCAATGTTAGTATCCCTGCATCGCGAATTTTCCAGTCTTGTTGGAGAAAGAGACAGTTCTGCCTCTCGTGTAGGTGAATACGATAGATAAGGCAGGTAACGAACAGGGGATGCTCTTATGGGTGTCCGTCCACGCAAAATGGGTTCGGCCAAAGCTGCATTGGGGACCTTGCTGACGCCGCGAGAGGCTCTAGCCCTGGCTCTACCACCCACTGGGCGCCTATAAACATATTCAGGAGACAGACTCCTTGCTCGGACAAATCGAGAATCGGGTAGTGGAGAAACAGCTAAGTAGGGTACCTGAGGTGGAACACTATAAACAGGGCTATAGGCCGGCTGCGTTGGTACATAGTGGATTTTTTCTGGTTGGCGGTTTGCCCTTCGACTCGCTCTTGCTCTTGCTGGGGTGGATGGTGTAGCGTAAGCCTGTGGAAAGGCACGGGTGCAAATGGTTACATATATATCTACAGGAAAAGGTAATGAGGAATTTAAAACGAACGAGACGTAGGATCAACTAAATCTACGACATTTCCACCATACAGACACATAACCATTCTAGACCCATTCTTTATACAACGTTTTATGGTAGAAGAAAACAATAGAATATACTCATGGACCAACTTATATTGAAGAGCCTGGTTTTGGGCAGAACGCTGGCGCGAAAATTGTATTGGACCTCGACACGACCATCACCACAGACGACGCAAACTGGGGGACGTGTGTTGATTCAAACAGATCTCTTTCAGGTGTCATCAACCTTGGACTTCAAACGTATTATCAGGT
Organism: Tonicella lineata; assembly: GCA_034781015.1. NCBI lineage: Eukaryota > Metazoa > Mollusca > Polyplacophora > Chitonida > Mopaliidae > Tonicella > Tonicella lineata. The sequence goes on from JAVFBY010402489.1 coordinate 11,394, forward strand.
TGGTATGTTAGTCGACCTAGTGTCTTCGCCTATACATATCTCTGATCCTAAACAGGGTGGAGAAAAGAAAATGACCAGATAAAATAGCAAGCAATCGTGTGATTTTTTGTATTTTAATATACGTGCAGGTTTATTCCCATCAACCCAAGGGTTACAAGCACTGGGACACGAAGGTTTTTGGGCAGGTTACAATTTTCTAAAATCGTATTTACCTTCAACCGAATTCTGTCAAGAGTGGTAAGCGTTCCTGTCGGCTCGTCGTTGTCCCTCTCACAGGAATACGTCCTCATTTGGTTACCCCTACTCACAGGTACCAAACTCATGGAATCATCTTCAGTTTCTCTTGGTCTGGTCCTTTCATAGGACGAATATCTCGGTGGCAGGGGCTCTACACTGACTACTGCCCTTATGGGGTAAGTAGATCGACTTGAACTAGGCAAAGTTGAAAGTTCGTCACGTGTGTTAACATTTCGTCTGTCCCTGTCTCTACGTGTAAGTTGGGGTTCAGGGCTACGTCTTGATGTAGCTATAGCTCTGTATGGCGCGGTGTTATAACTAGACGTGTATCTTAGAGGAACGACCGCTCGCGTGTTTTCACTGCCATCGTCCAAACGCCTCAAAATGCTATCACGAAATTGTTTTCTTTGTGAAATGAATTTGCTGAAGAAGTCATCGCCTCCTTGCAGAGATACGACGATCGGCTTAGATAAATCTAACGGGCGTCTGTTGGTCTCTACTGATAAGGGTAAGGGTTGAATTGGTCGAAATGATGCTATTTCATCGCCAACAGGTGTAATCCTTGGATATGATCGTGATGAGTAAGGTAATCGGTACGACACTGGTAATTCAAATTCCAGTTTTGGCGGTACAGACGTCGTTGGGCGATGTGATAAAGGTGTTTCTATGCTAAATATAACGTTTGACGTATCCAAATTTGAAAAATCTGGGATATTTGATAATGCCCTCCTTCTGGCGGCAGACACAATTGAGTTAAAGAGAATTGCAGATGGCGTGACCCTGTCGCTGTTTATCTCTGGGATGCTGGGAGTGTATGGGGTTACATTTAAACTGGGACTCGATAATGAGCTTCCAAAGTCTGAATAAAGTTTGTTAGTGGGGTAGGGAGGCGCAGGTTCATATGGAAGATACCGGGTTTGTCTGTTTATTGACTCCAGACTCAATGGGTAGTCATCAAGATAATCTCTGTCTCGTAAGTCAACACTAAAATCACTACCTACTTCTGATATGTTATCTAGCAAAGGGGACCGGCTTTGGAAAGATGGAGTTCGATTTCTTTCTCTTCGGCGCCTCCTGCGTCTCAGTTGTTTTACTGAGTGTAAGGGCCTTTGTGTGGTTCCGCGACGTGTGTAGTTTTCAGTTAAGTCAGTTGGAGTGTAATAAATATCCCCTCCTATGTCGTCGTCTGGTTCCAAACTGTCATATAAGTAGGTCGTGTCAGGAGATTGTAAATCACTGCCAATAGAACTAGCATAGTCATAGGAGGAATATGGGGTTTCGTAAGGGTCAGAGAGGTCAGATGGGGAATCCAGCTCCCCAACAGATGGTGAATCAAGCCACCGAAACTCTGATGTGCCCTTACCATCTTTACGAAACATGGTTCGAGTTTTTGTTAAACCGTCAGCTAACCATTGGCGTAGTGATCCGCCACCGCCTAACCTTCTTTCGGGTTCGTCAAAAACTAATCTGGGGGATTTATATACAGCGGGGATAATGGGTTTTCGATATTCCGGAAGGCGACCTAAATGCAATGTCTCTAATTCCCTAAGGCTTATTTTTGGTTGACAGTCGTGGGCTGCCTCAGGAAAATATCTTTGAAGAAGCCGCTGGCTTGCTACCCGAGCAACCCTGCCCTTTCCATGTGACCTTTCTGGAACACTTTCCGGGTGCTGCACAAAATGTGAGGCAATTAGCGTTGAATATATCCAGTGAGAAATGATTAGGAATTGAACGTTGTATGAAGCATGGGTCAGACAAGTTATGGTAAATATGAAGGATAAAGATAACTAAGGTAAAATATCTAACACGTCCGGATCATATGAGCAGAAACAAAATCCCAAACACTTGTGTTGTATTACTCTTTCAATACATTTACTCAGTTTTCTTATAGATTGACTGTTGGAGCGTAACTCTGCGGAACACTGCTTGATCCGGACGTGGTTTGGGAGGAAAAGGAACAGGGTCTCTGGATAATGGGAACATGGAAGGTGTGAGGGAATTCACTTTTGGGAAGCAAGAACGAGCGAGTCCATAATACATTTCATGTTTCCAACAATCCATTAAGTGTCAAAGGAGTCAGCTCTTAGGGTAGACTACAATAGTCTTTGACACATCCACCTATAAAATGCAACTGTAAGATCAAGTCATAAACAGTTCATACTCATAGAATGTATTAAGAAGTATGCACCCTTCCACTCAAGTTAAAGTGACCCCTCTTTGAATTACCTTTATAACTAAATTTTCTTAAGATATTAACTTAAAGATATTTTAACCACTTCTAAACTCTATATGAAAATGATAAGACCTATTATGTTATATTTATCCTTTACTTGATTGTTTGGGGGTTTAACGCCGTACTTAAGGTTATTTAACTCATATGACGGCGTGCCAGTCTAATGGGTGGACGAAGCCACCGTCGACGTCACTGATAACACAAGCAAATACAAGACAATGACAGGGCGTTAAACAGGACGTCATGTACACCAAATCGGTGTTTATCCCTTATCTCATAGGATAGGATCCATTAAATGCTGGACGAGATCAAACTATTAAGAGAAAATAAAGTAATCGTATACGCCAGATGAGGCTTACCAACGCAGCGTTGACTTGTGACATCAGACGCTTATCTTTTCCACGAGATTTCGCGGCAAGATCCATATTGTCGTAGAGTGTGTCGGTGGACGCGTTGGTAGCATGGGTTGACATGGCGTCTGCCACATAGTAATCCGAACCATCTGTGAAGGGAAACAAGACAATTTTGTCAATTAAATATTACTCAAAACTGTAATATGACAAGTTATGAAAAAAAAGTGAAAGCAATCTGTTTTTAACTGCAAGCCATCGGCAATCGAAAAGAGGCATTATTGTTTACTATGAAAATAAGACACAAACAACCTGTTGACAAGTGGACACCTTGTTAATACCATATTATTACTCCCCGTCTGTGGCCAATGTATCCCAGGGACTGCCGAAATGTTCAGCAAATAATGGGTGGCATTATAGTGTTTTCATAATAAACCTTACTCTTTCATCATTAATAAGACATAGTTTCAGGAATTATGATAAGATGTTGTCGTCGTCAAATTGATGACACAAAGTACTAACTACGATGCACCCTAAAACTTTCTTTATGACTAAAGTTAAAAATATATATATTTTTAAATGTATTCGTAAAGCTACTTAAGTATTTCTTAAAGTTAAGTAATACTTAGCCAAATTCCAAACCTCATTTTAGAGAAAAATAATAACACTTTTCTAAATAATGTCTTAATACTATCAATTAATATTTTAAATTTAAAACTAATTTATTTTCCATTTAAAACTCTTCATTGGAAAATCAACTGCTGAAATTTGGCTA
>JAVFBY010402600.1:0-14978 GCA_034781015.1 Tonicella lineata
ATACAAAGTTTGAACTTAATCGGACAATTTGTTTTCAAGTTATCGTGTTCACAAGCTATGCGGGACGGACAGACGGAAGGACGGACGGACTGACGGACTGACGGACGGACGCCTAGCATTTCCAAGTCCCCTCCCACTAAAGTGGCGGGGGACAACAAAGTTTGTGTAGCTCTACAGAAACATTGGTACAAACCAACCATGAATGCTCGTAAATTTCCGCATCTGATTTTTTGATAACTGTAAAAATTGCAAAAAGTAAACAGAAATATGAATGGAATTGTAATTAACAAAAATAATTTAATGTATATAGACACATACATACCAGTAAACTAATAATAGAACTAATAAAAATCCTTAAGTGTCTTATTGCAAACAGATTACAAGATTTTCTCGGTGGATGTTTTTAAAGTGCAAAGCAAATTGTACTCTCTATATTAAGTTTATATTAAATTCAATCAAAAGCGAAAAATACGGACTGTTGTTATATTCTATTGTTTTATTATTTGTTTTTGGACATCATTTGGGTATTAAAGCTTTTTTAGTTAAAAAAATTATCGAGTGTCTCATAAATATGTTACATAGCTGTATTTCACAAAAGTATTAAATAATAATGCATTATTGGTGCTTTATTTGTTAAAATATACGATAGCAACAATATTTAAAAAAAAATTATTTCTACATTACAGATACCGGGAACTAGATGGTTAGAGAGAACAAAATTCAATGATTTTACTGTTGTTCTTTTCTGGTTAAATAAAAAATGTGGCCGTCCAAATCGAATGCTGTCAAGTGTTCTCTGCAGTGGCGTTCCCCATTTCACTTCTTAGGGGTGAATGGATTTTTTTTGCAGAAATGGCTCCAAATGCTCACTTTTGACTTTTATTTTGTTTGATGCATAAATGATATGTTAGAACTATTTCGGGGTGCGGATTCGCCTTATCCCAGAACAGCGGACAATACCTTTTATTGGCAGTTATCTTTATGGTGATTTCAGGTTAAAAAAATCTTAACAAATACTTGTTACGTCACAACATCGTCTATTGCACATAACAGGTTGACGTAGCACCATCGGTGCTAACCATTACACTACAGTTTACCAATCTTGTGCACAGTATTTTCGCTAGAATAGATTCTAGTTCAGAACATTTTGTAGACTAAGCTCCAGTACGAGAATCAAAGCCATGACCTAAAACAACCAGCCAACTGACCTTCCATGACCTACTCTTAGTATTTTAATCTTTTGCAAATAACCGTAAAATCGAAATAATTTAAAGATCGCCTTTCTTTTACTCTTGACTGGTGGTAGAGCAATACAATTATGAATGTTTGGGCTTATTCGGCCTCTATTGATACATGTACAACTTACAATTAAATATAGAAAATTGGCAGAGAAAAGAACAATGATTTTATATCACTGTATGTTGAAAGGAATTCACCCCACCCACCCCTGAAAAAAAAAGCAATGGCGTGAATCGTTTATTAAACGTTTCGTTGATATAGTTGATCCAATGAACAGCTTAACGAAGGGGTTTAATTGCTGCTAAAATGATACCTCTCCTGAAGACACTTTATTGAGCAAAAATGTTTCCATAATAAAACCCCAGGATCTTATGTTGTTAAACTATACAGGTTTTAATTAGTTCAACTACACGATACAAATCAAGCAAAGTATTTCCTGCTCCAATTATAAAACGAGCTATTCAAGTGCATTTGAAAAGAAAGGCCTATGATTTTCTCCAAACACTCTTTTGTGGAATCATGCCTTTACAGCCTTTACAGTCATGTACATAGCATTTTTCAAGAGTTAATTTTAATGGCGGATAATTCTTGGGTAATACAATCGCTCTATACAAGTCTAAATTGGTGAGATAATTGAAATATATAAACTGACAGTCATACTAGCAGAAATTTGTCTTGGGTAACTAAAGATATAATCAGCAGGACTGTTTGACGTCTCCGTCTTTTGATGGCTTATTGGACTATAATTCCAGATGTATTATAGGCTTATTATAACCTCAAATCTCTCCCTACATTCTGAGCACCATGTTATCTTTATGAATCCAATAACGACGAATTCTAAAGCAGCTGTATTGACTAAGAGGGTAATTTGACAATTTCTGAAACTGCAGAAAGACATATTGATATTCCGAATGGATACTAAAGAGAATCCCGCTGATAGCCATCAAGGAGAGATATCGAATACAAATGACCTCTTTTTGATAAATTGCTTTCATAATGGCTTGCATTTTGTAACAGTACTTCATCGAAGGCTTGGTGAATCATACAGGGAATTTTTTAAAGGTTTCGCTGATGCTTCAAAGCTAGTCGCGATTGCGTTACCATGCATGTCTAGGCGAATCTGCGTAGGGGAGATCTGTGGTAGTCTGGTCAACGTAATGGCGGATTCCCAGTGGACCAATGACACGCTATCCTGCATGCTGATTGGTTGACTGATAGCTGAAACGACACTGTTTATTGGTTGATTTGCTCTGTCCTGGTTTGATAGATAACTCACTTTGACACGAACCCTTTCAAAGAGCTTAAGCTTTCCTTGACAGATGGACATTTTTATCCGGAGTTCGAACTTAGTTGTTTGTCAATACGATGGATAATGTCGTTCAATTCAACACGATTGATGGGGTTTGCAGCAAGCTTACCACAGATGAAACTCTCCCTAATTGAGAGATTTTTTCCAAACCCATTTAAACCGAGTTTTGTCAATCATTGTAAATAAAAGTTCAATATTTTACTGTAACTAGTACATACTACCATATGGCTTATTTTAACGTTTTATTTATTTTGGCAATCTAAACTTTTCATAATGTTGGTAAAATGTATGTACATAATTTAACCCTGTGCCCACGACAGCACACATTGGGAAAGCCCAGTAAACTGACAAGGGTAGTTGTATATACTTTAACCGGTCGAGCTACCTATAGTTCCGTTAATTCCGTTAAAATTAATATTTTGGGTATACTGGTGAACAGCAAATACCCCTCACGTGGACTATGGAATTACCCCTCGCCGCTCAAACCAGAAGTACAAGTACATATCATTTTTAGAGAAGTTAGTCGGATTTTAATTCCGCCATCGCCAGCTTCCCAAAGGTGGAGTGCGAAGAGCGCTCAATTACGCATGCGCGTTCCACTCCAACTTTTACCGAGATGGCGATATCAGGTTTGAAACCCTATCGACTGTTTTAAAAATGAGACTTACTGTACGTCTGGTTTGTTGGCAGGATAAGCTAATGCACGGCTTAATGGGTCTTCGTGTTTCACCAATATACCCAAAATATTTATTTTAATGGGAATAATTGCATAGGCTGCCTGTTTTGCTAACGATGTTCGTGTGTGGGATGACTTCGCAGTTGGATCGGTTAGAAAAGCATATACCTGTCCAGTTTACTGAGCTTCGTCAGCATATTGGTGACGTCCCAATTCAATGTCCTAATGTCCTATCAATAAACAGACACCGTCAATCGATGTGTAATTATTTGCAGTATAAACCAGTAAAATTTTATAACGATCCGATTCCGATTGAACAAGCCTTGGGATCTTTCCTGATTTGTGACGTCATCTCCTCTATCTTTGACTGTAGTGTTATATAAATAAGAGAGCCTACCAATCAATGTGGAGTTCTATCAGCTGTATCCATGCTAAGTGCCATCAAGCTAGAAATCAAACTAAAGGAACTTTTGACTTTTTGCTAAATTTTGACGTAATTGTCGCCATTTTGAAATTATGACATAATAGCAAAAATCGGACTGCGTCAGAAGACAAACAATGATCTGAAGGATAACCATTCCAAGTTTCATGCCAATTGGATTCGGAATAGCAGAGCCTTAGCATTTTTTTTACTAACATCTCCCCTCCCCCTCCTCCCCCAAAAGAAGAAGAAAACAAGATGAGTAGCTAGAGATAAGGTACCAGTGTTCCTGGTTCAAAAAGTAAGATAGGAAAACAATCTGGTGATTAACGACCCGATTTTTACTTATGTGGGTTCGATTTCTTTGCTTACCATTTTGCCCTACTTAAGGTTATTTCACTTATATGACGACAGTGCCAGCATTACTGGTGGAGGAAACATGGCAACAATGGGTTCGAATCTTGTTAACAACTGCACTTGTAGCCTATAACAATGAAGCCCCAGCTGATAGGCTACCGTGAGTATTTGTGGAACATATTTGAAGAGTGTTGACAGGAACATTTTCTCACGTAAAAAAATCCTAATTAAATAAGCAAGAAATTACCAAAGGCTCGTTGAGAAAAACAAGAGACGAGAGCCTCGTTCATTCTGGAGACAGAGTCATGTCAGTGTCTGCCACATTTTGTTTTGTATGTTCGATTTTTTAATATCTTAGAAAAGAACGAGACGTCTTGTTCATAGTCATCGCAGACATTTTTTCCAAACTTTGAATGACCCGCTCCTTGACATTTGTCAGCTCAGAGATGTCATTCTAATGGTTTCGACAGCTTCTACGGCGCCATTTTAATTTCCTGTCTGTCGCCCCACGGAAACAACCGAATAGAACCGATGATTAACGAGCATGTGAAACGGCACGATGGCAATTTTCACAGCAAATTCGCAGATGAAAACAGAAGATGTGAACACTTTGTGGGCTGAAAATGTTGATAAAATATCGATTCGCGTTGAGGAGACCCATTTAAATGAAATCAAAAAGACACCCTGGGGTTTTGAAAATGGATTCGTGACACGTTGACATAAAGATGAAAGCTTTGAAACGTGGGGCTTCTACTGTGTTAAAAACGAGAGATAGTGAAGGAATTTAGAATTAAATATCTGTTTAGAACTTAAACTCCACAGAGTGAACTGGAAAATCAAAGCCGTCATTTTCAGACTACATCCTTCTGTAGGTGACATGATTGTTCTGCATATAGCTAGGCGTCAATGTCGCATATTGCCAAATGCCACTGAATTTATTTTCTTTAATTCGATAGTCATTTGATTAAATAAAGCCTTATTCATTTTTTCTATCTAAAGTCGGAGTTAATTTTCACATCGTGTTCTCTTCAGTATTTGTATAATTTCTGTTCGGCTCATCTATTGCTAAACTATGACAACCGACTTTTGGACAGAGTACTTGACATTCCCTCTATATTCTCGGTTATATATTAAATTTCATTTACTTTTTATTCAAAGATCCCTTTGGCCACGAAGGGGTCTCCTGGAAACATTGTGAATAATTTAATTTTGTTAGAAATTGTGGTTTTAGCGCCGCTTCCCTGGTGTGGATTTCGCCGCTCTTGATTAACTTAAGAAAATTAAATAAACTTATTGTTTAATCGTTGTAGAATCCACATTAACCATATCTTTCAAAAGGATTGCTCCAAATTCCGTGTAGGAACAGCTTGTTTGGAGATTGGCGTTAGGTGGTCGCGAGACCATACATGTCTGTTGTGTCCAATATGCTCGTTTAACGCAATAGAGGATACATTCTATAAAATCAAATAAGTAACTCCGAATAAAGTCGTCATGGTAATCAATATTTCGGTTTTCATTTAAAACCATTTTCAAGTGTAACTGAATCATGTCAACTGATGCCGAATTCACTAAAAACGAAAATGACTCATCGGTTATATAGTGGATACATTACACCGTTTTGATTTCTGAGTTGTATTAAAATTTCAATAACAAAAAGGAACATTTATGTCTTAAAGATCCAAAATATACGTATAAAGGTTCTTGAAAATGGTTTTAAATTAAAACCGAAATATTGATTACCATGACGACTTTATTCGGAGTTACTTATTTGATTTTATTTCTAAAACTTACAAACTTACATGGATACATTCTATGTTGTGTAAGTATGTCCAATATATGACCATTAAGACCAAGAGATCCCCCCATGTACATGTTTGAATTTAGAAACATGTATAGGTTTAATATATTTCAAAAGTAAGTCACACTGGCACGGGAAAGTCGATTTATTAAAAACCGACAATCATGTTCTAGATTAACTCTCTGAGACAAGTTTTAAATGGAACATAAAATCTAGTTCACGTGGGTGAGTTTCATCCAGAGAAGACAACAACCACTTAATCTATACTTAAGTGAGGAAATAATGTAAAACGCTTTGTAAGTAAGTGCAAAGTGCATTACTTAAATGTCCGCACAGCCATAAGGTAAATTAAGACGGTATATTGTAGTGAATATAAATTAAATATACTCGCATGTGCAGGAATAAAAATGTATTATTTAACAATTGTTTTAGAATATACTTATATTACAGTTATTGTCAATACAAACTACACGATTATAAAAGTGGTAAATATCTGTGCAATATTAAATAATTTGTTTGTTTTTTGTAGATTAATATACTTATTATCCGAAAAATGCATGATTGTATTTAATAGTCGATGAATTCACTTGTAGGAGATCACATATATATGTATATCATATGCCTATACCCTTTTTACGTGTATTTTGGATCGTTAAGACAAAAATGTTCCTTTGTGTTATTTAAAATTTTAATACAACTCAGAAATCAAAACGGTGTAATGTATCCACTATACCGATGAGTCATTTTAGTTTTTAGTGAATTCGGCATCAGATGACATGATAGTTACACTCACGCAGTATGCCAGCTGAAATCGCGAATTGTGAACAGACTGCGCGCTTTTACGCGAATCAAGCTAGTATCGTGCACGACAGAACCCTTCACAGTACAATGAGTCACTGAACAAAAACAATACTTGTCAGAAGAAACGTAAAAACGGTATTAATAATTTATTACGTACCCCTAATGCTGATGGAAAATGGTTATTAACAAATATAATGTAATTGTTAGACATTTTCCCAAATAAAAGCTAATTGATTCTGTATTATGATTAAACAAATTTGCTGCATGGATAAAATACTGAAACAAAGGCTTTACTGGAATATGCGAAGGTATATTGGATTGTTATTAATACGCAGGATATGTTCGTTTGAACAATCTATACAAATACATATACAAATAAAATTATTCACAATTATGCATCTGTTTAGCAAACAATATAATATAGAAAAAAATTTATAGAGATATTATGAAATTGTAATAATTTATTTATTTAAAACACAGTGCTTATCTATTAAGAACAGCATTAAGGCATTTAAGCATTCAATTATATATCGTGTTAATAACTACATATATAAATAGATCCCGGTAGAGGCTGGAAAACTTTTCTTTCTCTACATCACTAAAAATACATAATTGCCAGAACCAGATTTTCCGAATTAAACATAAAGTTCCTTTCTTGATAATTTGTAGAACATGTAGATGCTATTTTCGCGTGGCTGTGCCAGCGTGGCTGTGCCAACCTGTGATTGGGGCCTATTTAGCCAAGTGAAAACAGATTCAAATGAAAATGTGTAATTAATGATTTTTTCATTAATTATCTTTGTTAATTATTTTGTGACACGAAGAGGGTAATTCGAAATGAGTTCGAAGATTTCATTAAGCCTACTTTTAAAATTTCAATTAAGTCAAACGCTAAATCTGTGTCCGATGAGTTATGCGCACGATTGGCTTTTCACGTACTTTCTCTAGTTACTTGTGATCTACAGACAGCCAGCCAGCATGTTGTCTTTGACGTCACGTGATGTTTAACTAAGAAGACATGATGATAACGCCATGCAATCGAGCACCTTAATGTGTCTGTTCTACAATTGAAGAACAGATTGGCCTGTTGACTTTCCATGCGATAAAACCGAACGCTGTGTTAACAACTCCTCACAGCTCTTAATGACTGGTGACCAAGTAAACTCTCACTGACCGTAACTGTTTGCGTTCCTTGTTTGATTAGTTTTTACCCCATACTCAATATAACTTGAATCACATGCAGGGAATAATTACCTTACATTGTTTGATCGTTGTTTTACCATCTACATGTTCTCCCTGTTTCTTGAATAAAAGAAGGCAATAATTACGTTCTTTGTATGGTTGACATTTTAAAGCATTACCCATGGTTATGTCGCTTACTGTTAACTGGCAATAATTACCATCTTTGTTTGGCTGATCTTTTATACCATTTTCATGGTTATTTCACATCGGCCTACTATGCGGAAATTATTACCTTCTATGTTTGATGGATGTTTAACATCGTATTCATGTTAATTTCGCTTACTATAACTGCCCGTTAATGCTTTATTTAATTGATTGTTGTTTTATTTATTGTTTTTGTTTATTGTTGATCTGTTAAATGTTGTTTTAAGTTGTAATAATAGTTTTTGCAGTTACTGGAAGCGGCAATAATTACCTACTTTGTGTGATTGGTGTTTTACGCGGCATTGATGTTTATTTCGTTTACTAACTGTAACTAATTCCCTTGCTTGTTGAATTGGTGTTTTACGCAATATGAGTGGTTATTTGGCTTAGTAACAGGCATTAAAAAGCATATTTAAGGTTAGTTTGTTTCATGACTTTAAAAGTTTAATCCTTTCAGTATAGCCTACGACGTTCATATCGCCTCCAACTAGCCACTCATGTGCAATGCGGTTAAATTGGTTTTCACGGCAATATGGTAGCGGATTGTGTTGTTGATTCGCTGGGTCATAACCTCGCGTTGTGTGGAGTACTTCACTTAATGTCCAGTCACCACAGACCACTGATCAAACAAAACTCGCCGCTCACTGACCCTAACTGTTTGACCAAAATAAAACGAAACAAATTCCTATTACAGCTTTGGTTACTCCAGTAAGGTTATTTGCTCCTCAAATATCCATTCATTTAGGATGAAAAGGAAAAAGTCAATTACGTTATCTTTGATCTCAACAAGCGACACGCTACCGGGAGTAGGGGGCGTTCTGGTCGTGACATCGGCACTTAGTTTTATTCCATCTAGCGATCACTGTTCACTATTCCATCTGTCCAGAACGTACCGATCAGCCAATTGGTTGACATATAGGTAAGAAGTTATCGATATGTAATAATAAATTCGATTAATTGTTTCTTCGAGATCTGAAGATGTGACATGCGAAACAAATTGTTATCGATAGTCAACAATACTCAACAAAATATAACTGTTTTATTTCAAAGTTGTCCAGGTACTAGATAACTACATGTATACTATGCGTTACATCATTGTAGATACAATGATGCCAAAAAAAGCACAAACTGCAAATTGGAAGAAAAAAAAATAGAGAAAAAGAACCGAATTGTACAGGAAATTAAAATAATGTTTCACAAAGAAAAATTATTGTCAAGAAAACGAGCAAGAAATTAATCTAAGAGGTGTTAATCAAGTTTATTCGAATTCAGATAATCAGAAACAAGAAATTGTTTGTAGTCAAGTTGTTTAAATTAAGGATATAATTGGTCTTCCTAAATTTGTCATACTGTTCGCTGATAAAAACAATAAGGCGCTATTCTGAGATAGTTCAAATTAATTTTCCACAAGATTACACTGCTAATTAGCTGAGCTCGGAGCCCGTGTTAATCCATTACGGAGGTGCGAGAAAAACTAAGCCTGGAATGTCAGATATCGATCCATGGATGGACCTAAGAAAGGTAAAATGCCAAGGCGTTAGGGAATGGCGGACATCTGACAAATGGTGTTAGGGAATGTGAGAATGCTTCGTCCAATGGCAAGTGAACATGGCAAAAACCTGACATATATTTAATTATCGTAACCACGGCACTCTAGAAGAAAAGCAAATTACAAAGTTCTTGGATTGCAAGAGCCTTGGGCATTTTACATAAATAAATAGTCAGTTATACGACCTAAGGGACCCGGATGCTGCAGTTTAATGTGGCTGGGACTAACAGCTAGTGGGATTTGATACAGGATAAGATACGCCATTCCACTCAGCTTAGGCTTTTCTCATTTCATCTATACATCCTAAGCCAAGAATGCCGAGCTATATGTCTAGTGAAATGGAACTGTCTTCACAATATTTTATATTTAAATTACATTTATAAAAGTGGCACCATAGCCTGTCAGGCAAATATTACTGGCGAATACCATGTGTACACAAAGAGGAATATAAAGGACTACAATTTATATGTATTGCAAATTACACCGTGACCAAACAGGAACAATATTCCCAAATCAAGTTCTTTGATAATGAGAAGAATTTTACTATTTAGTTTAATATTTTTTTTACCAATATAACATCGTTTTTTTTCTTCTCAAAACATAGTTGTTAATGCCAACAGAACTCCTCCCAAGAGCTGTGGATTAAACCCAGAGCTACGCTGCTTTCATATCTTCAATCGATTGACACAATTCAGTTATTTTGTTGCAAAGACGATGCCATTATATTGGCTTTCTGCTTGAGCGATAAACAAGAAACACAGATAGAGAGAAAAAAGGACAAAACATCGAGGCCAGATTCTTTGAATGACATTCCTTTAGATAGCTCGCATCCTATTCTATAGGGTGGTAATACTATGCGATTCCTCGGAGAAACCGTGTCAAGTCGCGATGAGTCATTCCGTGATGGCGCTTCGCGAGTCTCTGCAGCGCGCTGGTTATCCGGGAAGTCCCCCATGGGTTCAATTAACACCACGTAATGCCATCCAATGCATATTAGACAAGACGAGAACTATAGCCGCGTTGTCTGACCAACATTGCTGAACAGGGAGACACCAAATCGCGAAGGAAGTGCGATAAGATAAATGAGATGTCAAGAAAGAACCGCGAAAAAAAGCTTTCGTTAATTATAGATGGCTCAAACTGAATACTGGTGTCCGTTCAAGAGCAGCTGGTGTACTACTGCAAGCCTTTAGCAACTGGTTATTAGACTACCCAAATCATTGAGTTACGAATGAATGGATGCGTGAGAGAATGAATGAATAAACGAATGGATAGATGACTGCATGAAAAACCGTACGAATCAGTTACCAATTGGATACATGAATGGAAATCTGATTATCAAGGAATGGACAAATACAAAAAAAAATAATGAATAAAGGAATAAATGAATAAAGAGATGAATAGATAATTTAGTGCTAGTGCAAATTTGAAAAAAATGAAATCTACTAATCTCCTACTATATATGCTACTCAAACTACGCTTTGTGTAAATAAGACATAAATCTGTATTGTGTTAACCGTAAAATGTACACGTTGTTGCCAGGCAAGTTTTCTTTTTCCAAAACTACGGAATCCACTCGTAGTTTTAGGAGGCCTCGCGGGATAGCAATTTGTCAGCGTTGATGTCTTAGCCGAACACGATTTAGATGGTTTTAATGGCTACCGCATTTTATCACCTGCCGAGTGGGAGGCCATTATTGTGGAATGTTGAAATATCACAGACACAATGAAAAGAATTGGAGCGTACGCAACATATTCAACTTAACGTTGTGAGTATGATGTTTAATAAATGCGAGAAAAACAAATTAATTTGCATGCATTTTAATAGGGCTGTAACGATGCATCGAAATATCCCATACCATTCCTCATTCTTTCAATAGGTTGGGTTTTTTTTACCTGGGATTCAGAGGGTGGTTTCCTCCACGAATTGACTGTCTTGCAATACTATGAATCAATCAACTGGTCCCAACTAACGATTAATTAAATCAAAAGTTAGCTTTAAATAAATTGTATATCTCTTTGAAGAAAAGTTAGTGTTTTTTTGTTAATATTTTTGACCTGTTTCTTTTTGTTCCTAGAAAATCAACTCAAACTGATTCAAAGAGGTGTCAGGATTTACTTAAAAATGAGTGAAAACTGATTTGATTGGGCATTTTGATTACAAAAAGAGAAAGAAATGGAGA
Organism: Tonicella lineata; assembly: GCA_034781015.1. Lineage (NCBI taxonomy): Eukaryota > Metazoa > Mollusca > Polyplacophora > Chitonida > Mopaliidae > Tonicella > Tonicella lineata. Next base: position 11,719 of record JAVFBY010402600.1, read on the forward strand.
GAAAAAGAAGAGAATATAGACTTACTTTCGCAGAACAGTTAGACTGTAGGTCATGGACACAGAATCCCTTAAATTGCTTAATAAAACCCCAAGACTAAGTGTGGAGTTACAGGATGAAAAGTTTGAAAAAAACAAATCCTGCTTTGAGAATGTTGATTATACTCATTGTTTTGAGAATACTGACTCACAAATCAAGATAGAGTTTGGTGATAATGAAGAAGATTTGGGAAATGCACACTCTCATTCAGAGAAGATTGCCAGTCTACATTTAAGAAAATTGATACAGGGTTACAGAATATTAAACAACAGCTACGTGTAATATACCGGGAAGAAAAGTTTGAGAATTCTAACTCATATTTTGCTTATCCTGATTGCTCATCCTGCTTTGAGAATACCGACTCAAATTTTCAGGAAAATAATAATCTGACTAAAAATATGGACTTATCAAGAAGCATAAAGCAGGAATCGGATGTGAACAAAGACAGGCTTGGGAATGTGCATGTACATGTACAGTCCAATTTTGAGAAAACTGATAATTTATATATATTTGAGAATACACACTTAAAATGTACGGATAATGTCAATTATGGCATGTGTGTAGGGATAAAGAAAGAATCTGAAGATCAACAGGAACAGATATCTGAGGTAGAAAACAAAACAAACACTGAAGATTTGATATATCAATCAAATGAAAAGACCACTGAGCTAGAAAATGAAAGAAGTGACATAACAATTAAAACTGAAAATATTGATTTGGAAGCTGGGCATTCTTATGTTGAGAACAATAGCATTGATGTTGAGAACAGTGACATGGACACCGAGGTTAGTGTTTTGAAATATGAGGATGAGCTCACTAGTCATGCTAGTTATGAGATAAGGGGCACCATTTCAACCCATCCCCACTTCAACACAGTCACACAACCTTTTACGTCCAGTGTGTGTGGTACAGGATTGAAACAATCCTATAATCTCACAAAACATATCAACAAACACAACACTGAGCAGCCACATCAGTGCAATATGTGTGTTAAAGGATGTAAGACTACAAAGGATCTTAAATGTCATATGATCACTCAAACATGTAGCTATGTGCGGCCTTATCAGTTCAATATGTGTGATAAAGGATTTAAGACAATGTATGCGCTTAGAAATCACACGGCCAGACACAGCACCGAGAAGCCACATCCATGCAAAGTGTGTGGAAAAGAATTTAAGAAAACTATTTATCTCAAACAGCATATGACCATGCACAGCACTGATCGACCACATCAGTGCAATATGTGTAAAAAGGAATTTAAGAGAATGCCAGATCTCAGAAGACATATGGATATTCACAGCACTGAGAGGCCGCATCAGTGCAATATGTGTGAGAAAGTATTTAAGGGGATTCATCTCCTCAGAAGCCATATGACCATGCACAAAACTGATCGATCACATCAGTGTAATATGTGTAATAAAGAATTTAAGAGGACACCTGATCTCAAAAGACATATGAAGGTTCACAGCACTGAGAGGCCAAATCAGTGCAATATGTGTAATAAAACATTCAAGACTACAGATCATCTCAGAACCCATATGGTCACTCACATCCCTGAGCGACCTCATCAGTGCAATATGTGTGATAAAGGGTTTAAGACCTTGGGTATTCTTAGACAACATATGTTCACCCATAGCACTGAGCGACCACATAAGTGCAATGTGTGTGATAAAGGATTTAAGTCTACAGAGGATCTCAGAAGCCACATGATCAGTCATAGAACTGATCGACCACATCAGTGCAACATGTGTGATAAAGGATTTAAAAGGATGCATGATCTTAAAAAACATATGATTATTCACAGCACTATGCAACCACATCAGTGCAATGTGTGTGAAAAAACATTTAAGACATCATATAATCTCAGAATCCATATGGTCACGCACAGCACTGATCGACCACATCAGTGCGATATGTGCGATAAAGGGTTTAAGACACTGTGTATTCTCAGGAAGCACAAGATGACCCATAGCACAGATCAGCCACACCAGTGCAATATGTGTGGTAAAAGGTTTAACATGTTTAACAGGCTGCAAAATCTTAGGCGTCATATGACCATCCACAGCACTGAGCGAGCCGCAACATCAGTGCAATGTGAGAGCCTGTGAAATGTGAAAACAAACTCAAGACAATTAAATATCACAGAAACAAAATCTGAGCCCCACTTAAAGAGAGACATATTGCAATAATTATTATAATTGTATATTATATAGAATATATTTTTATAAATGCCGAGAAAGAAAATGTGACATGCCTCCACCGGGGATTGAACCCGAGACCTTTGGCTTACAGGGCCAACACTCTACTGACTGAGCTATAGAGTGAATAAAATGAAAGTTTTGTAAAAAATGGCATTTTATATTTAGCGGTTCCATATTTGTATTTTAAACTCTAAGCGTGAAAGAGAAAAAAATAAAGAAATTTGAAATTTTGATAATATTATTAGAAGCAGAAGTTTTGAAAAAATACATCTTTTTATATTTACAGGTTAAACTTATTTGTAATTTTTTTTTTAAGCGTTATAAGCAGAGTTATATCTGCTAAAGCTACATGTAGAGGCACTTACACCTTTACAGACATGTATTCTATCAAGACATTTTTGGAAATAAATGAATCTTTTGAAAAAATGGCATTTCATATTAAACGGTTGCCCTTAGACCTATTTGTAATTTTTTGACCTTAAACGAAAACAATAACAAGTGGGAAAAACGGTCTATCAAATCAACGGTAGTAAACGAGGCCAGTTTTTAATACCATTTTTGTTTAGGCGAATTTGGGGCTGGTGGTTGGTGGTTGGTGGGTCGCTTGGACCTTTGGCGCCTACCAGCTTGTTTATTCAATTCTCACCATTTACATTTATGGTTAAAAAAAATTACAAATAATAAGGGCAACTGTTAAATGTTAAAAGGGTTTTTTTTCAAAATATTCACTTGTTTTCAGAAATTTGTTGTGCAATGTACATCGTGCGCCATTACTTACATTTTTTTATGGTTTCATTCACTTCCTTGTAAGCTGCGAACCACACTTTAAAAAATATTCTATAACATCTCAAAGAATATTTCTAGAACAAAGTAACAGCGGAATATTCCATGTCAGACTTTTAAGGAATAGATGTGCTATAATTTTTCCTTAAAGGCACACTAACTGGTAGACGTGTTTAACGTGATAAAACTATTTTTAAAATGAAAATCAGCGAGTTTCTGTATTTTTCCCAGATCGAAAA
>JAVFBY010402711.1:0-14975 GCA_034781015.1 Tonicella lineata
CTTAAAACAGGGTGTCCAAATGAGACAATTGTTCAATTCAGGGTGTCCAATTGGACGGGTGTCTGGCTAACCCTATGCTCATATCATACAAATATGTTCTGATAATCTTTGCATATTTGTCGTTTTACCACCCTTGCTTATTCTGCACAAATCACTTTACGTTGGGTCTACAGGGAAATTTACATGTCACCATTGTTAGTTTCGACCATGACTTTCTTCTAGCCTCAGTAGATGAGCCTACAAAGTTGTCGTATAAGTGAAATACCATTAGTTAAAAACAATCAGATAACTTCATAAGAAAAGATAGGAAAACTTTTAAAGGTCATATCACCCATTACCATACATTTATTGTTAATATTCCGTTCTATTACTCTATGGTTCAGCGTGTGATCTTTCTGCTGCTAATGGGGCAGTCTTATTGATTGGCTATATATCAATAAGTGCCTTGATAGCCAGGTAATTTTCTAGACGCTAGATTCAATCACAGTTAACCTTTTCTTCTACTTAATATGACAGTATTGAGTTAACATCGCACAGTGCGTATGAACTTCTGACAATTTTGTCATTTATTCTTGTTAAATGTATTTGAAGCTTTTTCATCATTAAATAGAGTATATTCTAAGTTTGACAAATTACCAAACACTTTTATCCATTAGGATTGTGATGTTGATATTAAGAAAAATAAAATATAAAAAAAAAAAATAAAAATCATCAATATTTCTTTATAGGTTTGTCAGAAATCAGGTTAATTGTGATATTTAAATAACTTTACACCTGAGAGCCTATGTGTTGATGATAGAGTTGTAAAAGGTACTAGTATATGTTTTTATGAAAGAATAACGACAATGGTCTGAATTGTGTTTTGCATGAAAAGAAGAAATAGAGTATATCCTAAATTTGACAAAATACCCCCCTTCGATCCAGTACTCTTATGTAATTCAATTTATGCTTTAAACACCCTTGTTAATTTTTTGCCTGTAACAGGGTTTATAATCTGTTAGTCTTCTTTGAAATAAACAATAATTGCTTATGACAAACTTCACCTTGATGTGCCACATTGTACTGGCTATGGATTTTATAAATTATGATCTAAGCAATACACAATTATATTTAATACCAGTTGAGGAATGATGCTGATATAAACAAGTTGATTCAGATGGAAGATTTAGTCTGAAACTCCCTCCTTAACTGAATATTGGCTTTAACTGTTCAGTTAATTAGACTATGTTTGTCTACAACTAATTATTCAGCAAAACTGCTTTTTTCATTTCAATATTATATTATACTTGAACTTTTTTGCCCCCTTCGACTTTATTGGTATTAGAAATGCAATCCGTCTGTTATAAAGGCCTTCCATCAGTCCCACTATGTTATGAACAAAATAACATTAAAACAAATTAACCGATTGAGTTTAAACTTGGAATATGGCTTCTAAATATCATGACGGCAGATTGGATTGCATTTCACCAAATTCATGGGAACAATATGGCTGTCATTGCAGTTTTTATGTGATTCTTTTTTACATGTCTTGTGAACATGTAAACATTAAAACAAATTAACCAATTTAGTTTAAACTTGGAATGTAGCCTTTTCAGGTCAAAACAGCTGATAGGATTGCATTCCACCCAATTCATGGCAACAATGTGGCTTCTATTACAGTTTTCAGGTGATATTCTCATTTATGTTTTGTAAACCCAGCAACTTCATCATTTGACTTCAAATTAGGGGTGTGAGCTTTGTATGTCAAGACTGCAGATGGGATTACATTCCACCAAATGCATGGCAACAATATGGCCGCCATTACAGGTGTATGTGATATTCTCATATGTTTGTGGTGTAAACACAATAACTTATAAACAAATTTACCAATGACTTCAAGGCAGGAGTGTGACTTTGTCATCTCAATGTGGGGGGTGGGATTGCAATCCTCCAACTGTTAATAATGTGTCTTCCGCTACGTTTTTTAGGTGATATTCTCATTTATGTTTTTTAAATGCAACAACTTTAAAACAAATTATCCGATTAGTATTAAACTTGGTTTGCAGATCCCTCATGTCAAGATGACAAATGAGATTTCATTTGACTTTCACCAAATTCATGGAAACAATGAATTAAAGCCTCCATTAAGGTTTCATTGTAATATTCACACATGTTTGTCATAATGGTTCAGACAGCAACTGTGATTGTCATAATTAAGTTATATCTGATAGTTAACTTTACTGCCTGCCCTTTTGTTTTCAAAAAGAAAGAATGGGTTCTCAAACTATGTTGATTACAGATTTGTGTGCATTTGTTTTCAAAGTTTTGGCAGGGGATGGGCTAGCTTTGCCACAATGAATTAATCTTAATCCACAATGTGAAAAGAAAAAATATCTTTTTATTTTTTTATCATAAATAGATGACTTTTTATTTTTTTTTATTTTATCAATTGTTTAAGTTAATTTTTAAAGGTAATATTTATACCTATACACCACTCAACGTGAGGTACGTTTACTTTCCATACAACTTTTCTTAAAAGTTAACATGGGGGAAGTTCGTTAATTGACTGGGGTTTTTGGGGACTTGCATTTCACTGATTCTAGATAAGGACTCGGCCAAACCTGTGTGGTAATAGTTTGAGAGAATTAATAAAAAAATCTATGTCATATTTTTTTCAACTCAATCTTGATATTTTTGGGCAAGACAGAATCAAGACAAATCCGCCTTACCTCTCACCCGGAGTTATAATTTAATACTTTCTTGATATCAATTTTAGTTTTAACACTGTTTAAATTTGTGTTCAAACTTAAAGACAATATCGGCACTTAAATAGGCAATTAAGTGTGTAATATATCTAGTATAACATCCTTATGGCTAAATACATGTACAGGAGGAAACTCTTATAATGTACTTAATGAATTCCGACAATATCAGCAGTATTGACCAGACTTCTTAAGACGCCATCTTATCTGATGGTTGTCAAGGGCTAGTGAGTTTCTGTTGACCGTAGTTACTCTCTCTGAATGGTCTTATCAGTGGAGTAAATGAAGACAGATTAGTGAGCCAGGTGGAATAAGTGTTAGACGCTGGCTGTGAACTGTGAGGTATGCTGGGTACCAAGACTCACAGACCACAAGACAAATGACTACAGCAACATGCACGTACATGCAAATAGAAAGACAAATGGGTTTTGTCAGGAGCAGCTCTTACTCTCTCCGGCCTCCGCCACCTTACAAATTAGAGGATAGATAAACTTTATTGATCGGAATCAGCTGGACGTGGAGAAATCCATCATTTAGAATCTCTGAAGCAAAATGCTATTATTGTTAATGTCAGCTGCTGATGATGGTAATTGTGATTAGTGATAAGCATTATACACTATCCATATATCTACCAATGACCATACCATATTAATTAGCAGCCTTTTACAATTACTCCATTTTAGCATACAATTTGTAGTCAAACACATTTATATATATTTTTTATAGATACTCTAAATACTTGTTTTCAGAGATGGATTAAGATTAATTCATTTAATCTTGCCGTTGGATTAATAGAGAGTTCGAAGATAGAAATGCTCAGAAATCCTACAGGTAAATAAACAGAAAAGTATAAAATATATACATGTTTCTCCCAACCCTATTTCTATGGTGTACTTTGTCCAGCTTAATTTCATATATTGCATTTTCTATTAGATGTAGAAATTTGACAGAAATAGTGTTCCTATATTTAAATTTTAGTCTCTACATGCATGGATTTTTTACTTAGAATAGTTGAACTGTGTTATTGGCACATTTAAAATCTGTTTTATATGACAGACATTTTGAGCTGCTTATTTATTTAATGAATTTTCTGACAGTGTCCATCTTCAAAAGGGACCAGAGTAATACCATGGTCGCCTTATGCCTAGTGATTAGAAAACTAAACTAGTGGATGCAGATTATGAGATTTGAGAGTGATCCATGTAGAGGGTATGTTGAGACTAGGGGCAGACAATGGCCATGTCTTGATGGTGTTTAGATTAGAGAAATGTTGCCCGAAGCCGTATAGGTGATGAAAAGAGAGGGGATTAGTAGAGAGGGAATTCTAGACTAGGCATTGATTGCAGGTAATAGGTAGAGATGAGCCTGTACAAAGACCCCCAGATAATGTCATTGGAGAAGATAGAGAAGATTTTCATGGATAACAAGTCTTCTTACCAAAGCTAGATTCACTTCAAAGACAAATGGCTGGATGCTGTGTGGAACTGGAAACAAGATCTGATCAACATGCAGCGCTGGAACTTGTCTGCTTAAATTGAGTTAATTCTGCTCCAATGGTTACACGAATCAGCTGGAGGAAAGGTAGAGGTGAAGGGCCACCCGAGAGGCGACCCCCTCCCAGTGCCTGATAGGATTGACCGATAGAGAAGGGGTGAGAAGCCATCCATGAACGGCCACATCTCCGAGATGAAACTGAAGTGGCAGAAAACAGACATGAAGACAAGTTATTAAAGCTCAGGACATGACGGAGGGCTAGACACCACTGCGGCACACTTTGAGGTTGAAAGGCATCAGAAATCCATAAGATTTCATCATTTAAACCTCCTTAAACAGTTGCCACAGTAATGAGGGATGTTAGTTGTCATCCCTCCCCTTTTACTAATCACAACGGCTTAATATGAATTTTTCATTGGCACAGATAAAAAAAAAAATATGAAAGATGATTTTGTGTGAAGTGATGTAGGTCTACTTTTTTGTTTTTGTTTGGAGATTTTTAGACCAAAAAAATAGAACAGCATTTTCTGCATCATTATCAAATAAACTGAATTAATTTTTATTACAGTATTTGTTTAGTCATCAATCTAAAATATTAGAATGAGATATGTTGTGTTATGACCTTCAAAGTAGTTCATACATGTGCTGTAAAATAATACAATGTATCAAATATAAATACATTCATGATTCCAAACTTCCACAAAGAGATTGATAAATTGTCTTGAATAAATGCCATTTGTGCGCTCTATTGCTTGTCTATTTCTTTGATGATCTAAGAAAATGTTATCTATAAATAATGAAAAAGTGTTCTGTGATGTATTTGTTGAAGGATAATTTCGCTTTTAATTTCTTCCTGTGGTGGCTATATTTGAAAGCAACGCTAGATTTTTTAAAATATTTTTGCCGTGTTTATAGAATAGGCAATTATAAAATAACACATATTAAAAGAATGACATTTTGCAATATTGAATAATCCTTTTAGGTTTTTCAATGTATGGAATTGTTATTGCTATAAATATATAATGAGCTGGAATGATGTGTAGTAAAATGTCTTCATATCTGTGCTAAATTGTATAAGGTCCTGCGAGACATGCCACCTATTGTATGATGTATTGATAATCCATTTGTTAATCAGAGTAGTTTGCGCGCCTTGCTGATCGCTGGTCCGTTAACTCTATCGGGTTGGGTATTGATGGCTTGCAGCCAGCCACCTACGCCCCCTGACAGAGAAATGAGCTGGTCCGCTTCCCTGGGCTGCTGTGTATGACAGCCTCATCGGTTCATTCCAGCTTGGAGAAGACAGGCAAAGAGAATAGTGGTATTATTGGCAACTCACTTTCTAGTGGAATAGTCTAGCTGTGTACTGTGTAATTGACACAGCCCTGTAATGGCTGTATAGCAGAAGGATAAGGACTTGTACCTACCATTTTGACAGTATTGTATTATAGAGCACTGTGTGTTTGGGGAAGCTCTACCATATTCTGTGTGATCTTTATCTCTCTGGATCCTTACTGGAGGAACTAGATCTCAGCTACCATTATCTATGGAATTGTGTTAAATGGTGCGTTCTTTGACAGGCTTCCTTTTCCACCTCCAGGAAGAGGAGAGCTCGTCTGTCCTTCTCAGGTATGATAAATAGGTGTCTGAATTACTGCCATCCTTACATCCGAAATTTCATCCGTTTTGTATCTTGCCGTTATATATACTTCTATACCCCAAGGGTTCCAAACTGTATCAGGTTAATATATATATTACTGATGTATGTGGCTTAGCTTCCACAATTACCTACTTTAACTTCAATACTCTGTTAAAAATAAATTATCTCATTGATGTTCCTTCGGTCTTTTTCCCCCTCTGCTTTCTAATTCACACCTTCTGGTTTTCACGGTATATAACAACTGCCTTTTCTTATTAAGTAGGTTTCAGGTTCTTTTACATGAGTATGATACATAGGCATATATAGAATTGTCTTCTGTAGACTTACATATCTTTCTTTTGTATTCCAGTCATAACTATAGTACATGTAATAACTAGCTACATGTATATTTCTGATTCTTTCATGCAATTAGCCATCACTAGATGCTGATCCATGTGTCACCCATTCTTAATTCTACCATCCTTGACTCCCTGTATCTTTGTTGTTACAATGTATGTTTTTAGCCTCTTCGTGCTGAGCTATATAACTGCTCTCTGTAGCACATTATAGTGCTTTTTTCCCCTCCTACTATTTATCTTTGTCTGCTTCTTTTACACATCCATATTTACATTCCCTTCAGGGCTATATGGTCTTTTACTGCTATTTTTTTATGTTGCTCCCACAATGTCTGCTCAGGGCCAAGAGAAAGTTCAACAAACCAAGCAATACACAGTTTATTATTATGTTATTATCTTGTCCAGCTTAAATCATTCATAATGGCCATGCTTGTACCAGCTTTCTGGTACAAGGCATTGCAAACCCCTACACTATAGCTTTTTAAAAAGAAAGACATATCAAATATATATGCATATCTGATCTGTTTGCATTGTTGGTCTTCACTAAATATAATAAAAATTGATTACTCGATCATGACTGTACTGCAGTACTTATAAAGGTAACTTCAGCTACTTGTTAAAAAGACTCTACCCACTTTTTAAATAGATTATATTTTATATCTATGTGAATGTAGTCTTTTATAAAGACAAGTAAAAATGTATGTACTCATTATACAATTTGTATATGGTCTGATAAAAATAATAAACATGGAGAATATTTTTATTTCGGGGGGAGTGGAAGTTTTTGTCATAGAATGTTAAAAGATTGGATACATCATTTGCTTTCTCGCTGTGTCATGCACATTTCTCCAATACCTTTTGCAGTGGAATTTACTGTGACTGGTCCATCTATTTTCATTGATTAAAAGTCTGAAGTGACGAGACTGGGCATATATCTGTAGGCTATGCGCTGGCTATTAGTTAGATGTTGGCCGCTAAGCTCACCACGACAAGCGCAATTGGAATCTCTCCATCAGCCCTGGTATTGAATCAGCTCAGTTTGATCACACACTGCATTCTAACCTCGCCTGTCATTAATTTGATTCTAGATCCCAGATACTGTCATGATTACTACAAAATATGTCAGGACTCGAGCAGAATCTGCGGAAATAGAATGGTAAAAAAAATCAAAGACGAAGGTGGCATAGTTGTATATAAGTGCTATGCCGACTATAGCGCAGGGGTTTACAGCTCTATTGATTCCACTGAACTATCACCAAGGCCTGGTACGGCCTGCCAATAGCAGTGAAATTCAGTCATGCGAAATTTAATGTTTCATTCTCTAGAAAGGTCTCTGATCTGAGATTCTGTTGTACTAAAGCACTGGTGTGCTCAGCCAGATCTAATGGAAGGACATTTCTCAAATTACCATTCCTATTGAGCCATCTATTTTGAGAATAACGCACGTTCAATAACCCCCATTATTTTGCATATCAGATAAATTGCAATAAAATGGCCTCAATCAGTTTAAGCCCAGGATCACTAAAAATCATACAATTTTTCATTTATGCAATAACCACAAAAGGAAATAGAAAGAAGTTGAAATGTGTGTACTTCTTGTTACAGCTATGTATATGCATACATGTGTAACATTTTAGAAAAGAGCAAATATAAGGAGAAGCCAAAGGGTTTAATGTGCTATATTGCAGAATTGAGGCCAAATATCTACTGAAACGAATTATACCAGGTTGTCTATATTTTTCTAAAATGGCCCAAAGAATAAGCTTTTAGAAAATATCAACCTAGACAATGTGTGATATACCTTTAAGTAATAATAAAGTTTGTAAAAGTTTGTAAAATCTATAATGCGGGACACATTATTTATTTTACAAACTTCCTTATTATTTTATAAATTCTGAGGTAGTCATAGTACCTTTAAATTTTATCATTTTTCTACACTATACAAGTCAATATATATATGTAATCATTTTTATCATATTTATACAATATACATGCTAGTGACTTGTAAATCTCTACATTTTTAAAGTATATAGAAAACAATCTAAGTATATGATTGTTTTGTAGTGCCAGTGCATTTTATACATGCCATTTTGGAATTAATGGAAAAAGAAAAGACAGATAAGAAGAGTAATGATTTCCGCATAGCATCAGTATTGAAAATATTGCCCGCAGGTGAGCATTGCTCTGGTTCAGGCATCTCGTCTCTATCTCCTCTCTCTAGCAAGTCCTGTAACACACATATTGAATAATGCAGCCTATCCATTTATCATGCGAATCTGTCTAAAGCAATTCACAAATAATGTAGCCCCAATAAAAAATCTATAACTATGAATGATATGAATATGTCATAATTTGCCCCTGAAGGGATTGTGGGTTAGTGAAAGGAATACTGCACGTGAAAAGAGAGTGTGACGATTTAAATGAAGCTCGTCTCTAAGGAGATTCTTATCCACCCTAATACATTCTTCATCTTCTTTCACTTGACATTGCCTCCAGAGAGATTCAGAATGCCACCCTGAAATGGGAATAAAACTGCAAGAATTTTATTTAGCTTTAAAAGGCAATAGTAACAGAATGAAATAGAGAGATGCTGAAATAAATGAATAAAACAGATAGAATTTGCTTTAGCTTTAAACATAACAGTAATAGAGCGAAATACTGAGAGATTCAGATTGCAGCACTGAAATATGGGAATAAAACTGCAAGAATTTGCTTTAGCTCAAGACAACAGAAACTAAACGAAATACAGAGAGATACAAAAAGCTACCCTGAAATATGTAGATAAAACTGCAAGAATTTGCTTTAGCTAAAAACAATAATAACTGAACTGAATACTGAGAAATTCAGAATGTGACATTGAAATATTTGAGTAAAATTGCAAGAATTTGCTTTATCTAAAGACAACAGTATCTGAACTGAATACTGAGAGATTCAGAATGTGATGCTGAAATAGGAAAAAAACTACAAGAATTTGCTTTGGATAAAGACATCAATAACAGAACGTAAAAGTAAATACAGATGTCAAAAGGATAGGGAAATACCAGTTATATTGATTGTGCTGTAAATTTAAACTCTTTTGGATTGCATAAAATTGCTTTCAATGTATAGATGCAAGCAAAAAAAATCAAAAAGGCTTTTTTTGCATGTAACTTTTATAACAACAATTATTTCACTGTAAGTATAAAATTCTATTCTGTTTCATTGCTTTGGAGTTTTTTGTAACTTTCCTTTTGTTTGGGTTTCACTGTTCACTTTCTTCTTTTGATAGGCAACAGGCTATTAGATTAAATTAGCAGGTGCAAATTTTCTTGAGATTGATAGCTGACATGAATTGTTACCAGTGCATGGTGGTTGTTAAGATGCTGCTAATTTTAAGTGTATTGTAAATGACCTTCCGTCCTGTTGAAGTATTATATTAGGTCTCTTTGATATCAAATTTCCTGGGAATTTGTCAACAGATGGCTCTGTCAAGGTTATTCTTATCCCTTAACTAGAGAATTGCCATTTTGCTAGGGCATGGTCACTAGTGGTCAGTTCCACCGGCCCCTTGGATCTATTGGGCTGGTCTAATCAAGCGCACTGCTGAGCAGTTGAGGGGAAAATTGCAAAGAAGAACCTTTGTTGGTTTATTCAAAACAATCCTAGCGGAAGTAGGCTGACCTCTTGCTTTATTCTCACAAAAAGCTGTCCCAAGCTAAATATTTTGGTGGTTGAGCCAATATCTTCAGAAAAATAACCTCATTCAATGGTCAGAAAGTAAATACACACTGTACAGATTGAATGTGAATTGTATTTCTAGCAGAAATCCAGACAGGTCAATTTAAACAGGGAACTGTGGTACAGTTAGATTCTGACAGATTGGCTGTTCAGTTGTAAGCAAATCTCAATGTCATTGATAGATCTATGATTTAGATTAAGACAAGAACCTTAATTTAGACTCTATGTTTGTATGTAAATGACCTGTTGTTTGCTTTGAGTGGGTTTCAAATTGGCTTGATTGTTTTTCTCCCGCCTTGATGTAATGGTTGACCTGTTAACATAAAAGTTGTGATGGATACAGAAGACAATCTCTGGCAGACCCAGTGTCTTTGTGAGGGGACTAGGCTGTGATAACCGGGCTTCTGGTTGGCACTAGCTGTCTTATCATCATGCTGCGAGACAGCCCATAGCTTCTTCACATACACAATTTGCATTTATTCATTGGTGGCCGAGATGAATCAGTTAGAGGTTTAATGAAAGCGGCCACTCCAACGCCAGGCAGTAAATTCTCCCAGATATGGCTGTCTTCATGACTGCTTGAGATAGAAGGGTTGGTGTCTGGTTGAAGGGGGAGTCTCAGCTGTGGGTGCTCAAGAGGCTGTTCAAGTGATGTAAAGAGGACATAGGAAAGCTCTGTGTCTTCTTCCCTCTGTCTCTGCTTTAATGATGTAAGGGGAGGCTGCTTGCCCAGAATAGAACACATACACTAGTTTCTGGGGTAATATTTAGTTGGTCTTATAAGTGAGTTATTCGCCCAGCTGTGTCACTCTGGTGAACAGCTCACAAGGAAATGCTCAAATAACAATTTGACAGATATATATATGTAGGCACTATGGTAATAACACTGAAGGTTCATACTGTAGGAGCATAGGACAGGCAATAACCTAGATGTCTGGGTTTATTTAAATAGATATGAAACATCAACAGAAACTATTGTAATATCTCAGCATGAATAAAGAAACAAGCTCTGTAGATGTTACATGATAAGCAAACTTATTTCCTGGAAAGAGAATTAATACAAAATGCAAGTCGAGCTAACATTTTGGTCATAATTTGTGAACAGACATGCTAATGATAATTTTAGTCCTGTCTCACATTTTTGAATTTCTTGATTACTTTTTAAGCATCAGTGTGATTGTGAAATTAATCCCAGCAAGAAAATAGGATAAAAGTGAGAAGATGGATTCCGTGTAGAGCAGGACTATTTTATTAGTATAATTCCTCCGAGCATTAACCTTCCTATCATCAGCTCTGTGTGTATAATTGACCAGTTATGTTTATCTTGATGGCCATTGATGTGTACTGCCATTGTCAGTTTGATCATGTCCACTGGATATTGATTGTAACTGGAGATTGTTCAGGTATGATATCATGGTTAACCTATCAGCTTTCATATGCACTGTCCATAAATGGCTGTCTTCTTATTTCTTCTGTCCCAATTCATACCCCACCTGTCCTTCCATTGAACTTTACATTTTCTTCTGGTCATCATGCTGTCATTTCCTATTTTGTATCAAGAAAATGTACAAGTTGACATTCCTTCATTTAAAAAACAAATATTTTATATAAACAAAGGAAAGGAAGCACCAGAGTACATGTACTGTTGAATAATTTGACGATCAAAATATGTTTGTGGACAAAATCAAAATGCTAATGACAAGATGTGTTAGGATATTTAGACACTTACAATATTTTAACTTGCAGTGTTCACCATTATTACATACAGTCATATTTATGCCTATTTCTAAAACATGAAAATAAACTAAATTTCATAGCTGTTATTTTGATCAAAGACAGTATTTTTTAGAAACCTATATTGTGGAATAAAACCAGTACACTATAGAAAGTTCATGTATTTACTCACCGTCACAATTGTTTTTGATATTTTTAAAAAAAGCTATGACCAGGTATATTATATTTCTAATGTACTATTCCATAATTGCCATTATTTCAATCACCCCCTCCTTTTAATATGAGACACACCTGAGCCACCCACTCCCGAGCACTCGCTATTCCTATAAAACTCACCTTGTTAGCTTGACCAATCAGGAAAGAGGACAAGTGTATGATTGGACATATACTTTTTAGTAAACATCCTGTGTAAGTTATGTCTAACAGCATCTTTAATAATCACCACACCTGATCCCCCACCAACTCAATCATCTACATGTACTGACATGTGCTCCACTTGTTTACGTTCATAGCTCGCTTGTTTGGAAGAGCACTGGACCTGGTTTGAAAACTCAGCTTTCCAAATGCTCTTAGTTATATTTTTTATTCCTAGAAGAAAGCAATGAAGAATATTTCAAAACTTGCTAATGCTCAAAGGGTATTTCTTATTTGGAAGAGCGATGCCTTGGTTTGTTCTTAGTGTTGTCAAAAATACCTGCTTGGCTTGTTAGCTCATAGATAATATTCCGATACTGAAAAAAAAACCAACCAGTGAAAAATCACTGGTCCGGGTGAGACTCGAACTCACGACTTAGGGATACAAGCCCACCGCTCTACCAACTGAGCTACCAGACACAGATGGGAACATCTCACTTGTTCGAGTCTATGTTAATTGGTCAATTTGTTAGCTCAGCTTTCTTAAATTCTAATTGGTTTTAGATGCATTTTGCATTCCTGGAAGAAAACAATGAAGAATATGTCAAGACTTGTTATGATCATAGGATGCCTGTTGTTGGGTAGAGCACCAGTTTGGTTTGTAAACTCGGGTTTCTAAATGTTCTTAAATGTATTTTGCATTTCTGACAGACAACAGTGAAGAATATTTCAAGACTTGTTTATGGTCAAAGGTGTTTTTGTGTAGGTAAGAGAACCAGGGTGGTTTGTTTACCCGGCTTCCATTGGTTTATTTTTTATTCATGGAGGAAAACAGAGAAGAAAATGTTAAGATGTAGATTTCATTCAAGTGCTATTGTTTGCTTTGTTTCTAAAACAACTTATGTGTTGTCAGAAAGAGCTGTTAATTGGAATAAGAATCCTCTTGATTACATGGACTGCTTGTTGGATAATAATTCATGTCATCCTTGCTAAAGTAGTTCATTGGCTTAAAAGAGGGGTAACATATCTATCTGAGAGTTACAAATAGACATAACACACACTGACATATTTTAAATCAGACCTGGAATAGTTTCAAAGCATCTACTAGATTTAGAAATCCTCCTCGAACCTACTAAACTATGGTAAAACAAAATGTCCGCTGAACACCTCCATGTTTGCCAAACGTAACACCAGCCAAAGGAGTATATTATGGCCGTAAAATTATCTCTGCTTCCTATATATTTCTAACCATGACGTAATGCTTTCGATTTAAACTATGTTAAATTAGCCAATGTGAATAATTTTTTTAAATTAAATTGTCCTCCACAAAACGACAATATGGTTGTCATAGAAAAAATGAAAATATCTTTTCTTTGCAGTTTTCTACAATCCTTAGTAGAGTTTTTAAAATTGTGACTTCGATAATATTTAGGATAATGCAGAGCATATATCTATAACATGTTGATGTACATATGTAAATATATATTACTGCAGAGATTGATTCCTATCCTGGGTATGTCTGGAGCATGTGACAGTTGCAAAAAAAGGATGGATGACATCAAAGGGATTGTCGAGGCAGTTAGACCATGTTCACCTCCATTACAAAAGAGGTTTGGTCAAACTTGGATGCCCCCAAGAAAATGTTACAACACATGTTGTAATGTACAGCTTTCCTGTCTGTGAACAACTAAAATAAGTTCCTCCATATCTAACTATCAAATGTTATCTGAAGTTTCTGAAAAAACCTACTTGTTAGTTACATTTTCCCCTTTTTTAAAGAAACAGATTAAGTTCTCACAAATGATTAAAACCAACTTCTACATATCTATTTCTAAATCGTGTGAAAAATCTGAGTCTAAATTTCCTTGATTATCTGTATTGTCATGTGACACCTTCTAATTGAGTTAAAGTCTTTAATTATAAGTTGGAAAATACTTAAAGGTTTGTAAACTGTATTAACCACAGTGGTCACCTGGCCTTTGTAAAGCAGGTATTTAGTTCTATTTGGTCAAGGTAATCCCCTCATGCCCAGTAACATGAGAACACCTGTAATTAAGGCCCACAAAGCAGATGCCAAGTGCAATTTATATTAGGAAACTAATGTTGCTTTACAGAGACCCCACTATTTACCAGTCAACCTAATCATAGGTTAAATAGCTTTGTGAGGGTCTTTCACAGTTTGTTACTACACCTTTAAGTAGTAGCTTAAGTTGTTACTACACCTTTAAGTAGTAGCTTAAGTACAACATAAAGCCTCAATGTAGATTTCTTTCATTTATTTTTGCTTTTAGCAGTAATTTTTGGCTTTTCTTAACCCTTAAATATCACGCAGAGACAAGACTAATTGTCTATTGATTTGTAGCAATGGTTCATCAGAGAATAAGGATTATTGACCAATCCAGAAACAAAACTTTTAACAGAAGATGTCAGCACATTTCTGCATATAAATTTTATAATTAAATTTTAATGATTTATTATTTATTCATTATTGATTCTGATAAAGTAATTTAGTATGCTGAACTTATTCATTTCTAGTTTGGATGTATTATCCAATATTCAAATTAACAGCTTTATTACAGTACAGGGCAGAACTAACTTTACATCTGGTGCGCTTTTAGCGCGACTAAATCGCGAGTAAATATGTCCCAGCGCTATTTGATAAGCACGACTGCGCTTTTTTCTGGCTCATCTATTTTGATAGTAGGCGCGACTAAGAGATTTTCAAGCGTGCCCATTTTAATTTTCGACGCGTCAGAAATATTTTTAAGCGCGTCGAAAATAATTTCCATCGCGTCGAAAATATGTTCAGTCGCGTCAGAAATCTGTTTAAATTCAGGCCATCTGCCATGTACATTAGTTCCATCTTGTTGCTCTCAACAGCTCAAAATCATCTGGGGTTGCCGCATTTTCTCAGACCTGTTTTGGCGGGTTATTTATCCAATC
>JAVFBY010402822.1:0-11582 GCA_034781015.1 Tonicella lineata
TGTTGTCTCAGAACTGTCAGAAAACCTAAATTTGCTTAATTTCCCAGTAATATGATCAGAATTAAGCAAAAACCGAGTCTGTTCCTGTTAGTGATTGAACTGCTTTTATTATACGTTCTCTTATTCTGCATGGGTCAATAACCCATTGTTAGCAATTTAGAACAATTTTTGGAGTTCAAATCTCTAACTATACTTATAAAATAAATTTGTTTTTATATAGTAGATATAACAAATAATTACTTATAAGTGACAACTGAATGAAAGGCTGGTAGGTACATGTGTATAAAGTCGACAGCAATGTTTAACTGGTTTTTAAAATAAAAAAATAAAATAAACTGTAAGTTACTGTTGTGTAAACATCATTTTGTGGAAGTCAATTTATCGAAAAGATTTTTTCAGAACCATTGATACATGTATGTACTTATGCCCTAAATCTCAATTCTATCAACCAGCTAAAACTCTGTTTTACTTCATACACAATAGTATATCGCCCATCGGTAATTCGAAAGTGAAAGTTTAATGTACCGGTACAGCCAAAACTGAGTTTCAATGGTTAGGGTGTCAGAGAAAAAACACCATCTTAAAATACTGTAATTTAACTCTATCCTGAATGACTTAAAAAGACATCTAATTTGGAGACTATACATTGTTCTGCAGTCTAGCCAGTAAATCGTCTGTACAAAGTGTTGATCATCATACATGCATTGCACACGGAACATACTCTGAGGGTCCGACCAAAATACACAGAGGATGGCTGGAGAACGGTCCAGCCAATCCGTGCATGATGTTTTATAGTTTGAACAAATATGGCTATACTATGCATGTAACACATAAACTCCATGCGGTATGGAAAGTCTAGTCAGCACACAGCACGTGCAGAGGAAACATCCACACATCTAACCAGTAGGCCAACTATCCATATGATGACCAGATAAAATCAATTGATTTGCATGCTCTCTTCATTTATAATTTAATCAATTTTATGTACTTTTGCCAGCTTACAATGTATTATTTTCAAACTCAAATTGGATACAAGTCAAAATTAGATTGAGTGACCAAAAAGTGTAACATGATTGCTCAAATTTGAACTTTTTAAAAAAATATTTAAAAAAATATCACAATTAAGCTAAAATGCTATACTTTCTGAATAATGTAGTTAGAAGATAGTTAGATAATCCTGCAATGAGATAATCAAGACGGAAACATCTGCTAAACACCTTGCCTAGGTTAAATTTTATGAAAATAATTCTGTACGTTATAATTTTGACAAACATCATAGCACCCTTCTTTAAAAAATCATTCAGCAGTTAGAACTTGTTGGATTGGTAAATAAATTGTTTTTTTTAGAAGAAATTTATCACATGTATTAAAAAACTGCAAGATTGTATTTTTAGCCCCGGATTTTGTTACTAAAAAAAATGATCAATTCACCTGTCAGTTTTGACGGACATACTAACGTACGCAAGTACCAATTTTAAAAAAAGTTCCTTTAAAAAGATTTTTTTTCCCAACAGATTTTAATAGAATCGTGTAAAATATAAGCTTGGCTTATTTATAGAAAATATCAGATTGTTATAATATATGAAAAAGATCACGAACTATCAAGTCTAAAAACAAGGGTGTTGCCATGATGTTACAAAATAAAGCGGAAAAAACCCTAAAATTAATCTTTTTCTTTTTAAAAAATATGATCCATCTCTTGTAAATTCTTGAAATTATGCATATTGTCTCTCCAAATTACCTAAAAAAATCAAATATAGCAAGCAGTGATTGGAAAAATTTATTTTTGCCCCCAAAAAATTATGTATATATATGTTATCCAAATGACATTTTCTTACACTCGATCTAATTTTGACTCATATGTCAGAGCATGAAAGAAGGTTTTTAAAATTGATTGAACAAAATTTCCTAGCATGTTTAAGGTTGCTCGGACATTTTTTGAATTACAAAAAAAATAAACACACATGTGGGTGCACAAGAAAATTTCTGGGTGCACAAGTTTTATTAATTGGTTTACACTATATACAGTGCTGTAACTTAACTTACACAAGACACTATCTAAACAAGCTACATACATGTATACATCATGTCACATTTTCTTTCTCTGCATTTATAAAATACAGAGTCAGGGCTCTAAAACAAACTATCCGAAGTTGCATTGTTTGTTTTTTTTAATTAAAAATTTTTACAAACAAAATCTTGTTCATTGTACCATGTTACTTGTTCAATATATCTTGTTAGGAGTATAAAAATGGTGTTTGAAAATTAACCGCAATTTGTATGATACGAAACACGGCTGTGTTGACTACTTGCTGTTAAATTTAATTAATTTCAAGCAAATAACCTTTAATAAATTAGATGCCTGTATCGAAAATAAACTGATGTTTGGAAGAACTCACTTTTAAGTTGACAGAGGGCTTGTAAAATGGGCATTCAATGAGCCATTAGCATTTAAATAAAATATTGCTTTGAATTTCAGAATGCGTAGTATTGGTGGATATTTTAACCTTGATCTTGCATTAATGCAAAACATTATGTCAATTTATTTTGAAAATCTTGGACTTATCCTTGGGAATTCACACTTTCTGCATTATCGATTTTTCCAGACAAGGTACATGTAGACTTAATTAAAAGGTGAAAAAACTGTAGTGTGACTGTATATTTCCCACGCGCCAAGATCAAAGCCTTTACTAAACAAGTCAATTTCATTTTTATGTAATGAAAGCGCTAGATTTCGTCATCAGACCAACTACTTTGGGGTTTTCTCTGCAGAGTCTGATTGTGTCTATACTGAGATGGCATCGATAAACAATTACTTACATGTACAGAGCCCTTCTTTTGTGGATATATACCGCTGATTGGCTTAAAGAGGCTATACTGCAGAATTAAGGCCAAAAATCAACTAAAACGAATTAAACCGGGTTTTCTTTATTTTTCTAGTATGGCTCAAAGTATAAATAAGCTTTCAAAAAATATCAACCTCAAGAGTCAAGAATGTGCCAAATACCCATTTAAAAAAATAATAAAGTAAATAAAACGTATAATGCTTAAAAGAGCCTATATACAGCAGAATTTAGGCCAAAATCGACTGAAGCGAATTAAACCGGGTTTTCTATATTTTTCTAGTATGGCCCAAAGTATCAGCTTTCAGAAAATATCAACCTTCAGAATGTGCAATTTACCGTATTAAAATAATAATAAAGTCTGTAAAATCTATAATGCGACCCGCATTATTTTTACAGACTTTATTATTATTTTAATACGGTAACGGTTTGTCGCACATTCTTGAGATTGATACTTTCTGAAAGCCTATACTTTGTGCCATACTTGGAAAATATAGTAAACCTAGTTTAATTTGTTTCATTCTATTTATTGCCTAAATTCTGCGGTATAGCCTCTTTAATAAAAAATATTTTACAATTACTAACAGTTTGCACAGACAATATGACTGACAATAGTAAGTTTTGGACTGATAAATCCATGGGCCAAGGACATGTACTTTTTACAGCAGCTTTATGTAAAAATATGGTCGAAATCATTTGTCCAGGCTATATTTTGAATATGCTACCACAAAGAGTGACGAACTTTATACTTTTCGCATTTACTTTAAATGTAAACCAAGAATGAGCAATTACCTTAGATAGAGGTCACAAAAGTTCTTTACCATTATTACTTTATTTATTTTCGTACATCTGTTATAATAATTTGTAAATCATGTAGCCAGTTAACCTATAAGTATGTTTATAATTATAAACATATAAACATATAGCCAATTAAGATTTCAGCTCAATTTTATGGTCAGAATATCGGTGTGTAAAACCAACTTGTATGAATCATATTTTCAACCACTTTTTTTTAGTGAATACTGGCAAAAACTATTCAATAAAAAATTGAAACTCACTTTACTGAAAAATAAACTAAATTTTTTAGTTTGATTTGTAAAATTTGGACTTCTATGAATCCCTGCATGTACATGTACGTGATGTATTAACGTTGTACATGTAATCAATCAGCTTCAGTTTGTGTGTTGTACAGCAAGTAGGCATATATGTATTTTTCTTCTTTTGCTTGAAATTATTGATGAAATTTATACTTCATTTGCAATTTATAAAAGATAGCACAATGCTTTGTCTTGGTGCACATCATAAATGAATGGAGATGCCAATAAACTAATAAACCAACCAATTAATCTATCGGAGAATATAATCAATGTGGGTAATAATGACAAAGGTATGGAATAACTCATTATCTATAAATTATTATGCAATTGTTCAAGGGATAATGCTAATTCATACATGTATTGTGCAATCAGTCTGTATGCAGAGCTATAAAACACATGAAGCTTTTCAATTCACCTAGATTGCTGAAAAATTCAGTCAACATAATATGGAAATGAGTTGACTCTATACACAATGTAATTATTGGAAGCCATTAGATCAGCTAATGGAATCAACTCGCCAAGAATTATTCATGATAGGAACTCAAGCTATTATAAATATCAGTAATCTTGTTTTTAATATTTAATTTGATTTTGCATACCAATTATGGATGATTTGCCAAGTCACCGATACACTGTACAGGCCTGTGCTGTTGGGAAAAATGGACTAAACACGGTCTTCCCATGGTTATGCAAACACATTTCAGAACCACCAATTTTTCCCCAAGTTGTTTGCAGTGTTCATCAAAAATTGCATTTTGCTACTTATTTTGAGAAATTTTGTCAATCCGATCATCGAATGAAGTTTGTATTATAAAGCAATTTTGCCTTATGTTTTATAAATGCACAATACTTACTAAAAGTCAGCAAGCAGTGATAAATGCTAATGATAAGTGTCCCAACAATTTTATAGGACCAATATGGCACACCGTCATATAGGTGAAATAAGCCTGACTATGGCATTAAACCCCAATCAAACAAACAAATCTTAACTTCGGTTAAACAAAAAGAAATACTCTACTCTGTTGTTTCTTCTTTTAATTGATCAATCATCATTGATGGGGAAAAAAAACCAGCTAAACTCTCGAAAATAGCCTTGAACATACAACTGTAGGCTGTATTTTTGTTGTTTTATTTTTTGTTACTTCTCATAAGTGTTGAATTCCCTCTGGGATGGAGCTAAACGATCCATTATCTGTCCAGGCAACCTCAAAATGCTGATTGTTTCTGAGATTACTATTAGTAAGTGCTTTACAAATATTGATCTAGATTCGCTGGAAGGTTTCATTTCCGACTGTATATATATCACCCTGAATTATACAAGAGAATGTCACCTGTATATTTTAGATTCCAGCTGTGACAACGACATGAGGAAACTAAGTCTCGATCTACTTTAAGTCTACATGTTAAACCTGTGGAAGTTTTCCATAAACATATTAAATAAGAATCATATGTCTGAACGATTACACATGATTAGACTGTATGTGTGAGACCCAGAATATGAAATAACGGTCGCATATTTGACAATTTCCGACCATTTCGCAGATTTGTACGAGCAAAACTTACTGTCACAGTGGTCATTCATATTATCTGTGCAAACGATTAAAATAACACAATCCGACTCTTCAGAGAAAACCATGATACTGGTTGATCTGATGTTGACGAAATCTAGCGCTTTCATTAGATAAAAATACAGTGAAGTTGATCCCTTTATCTAAGGCCTTGATTTTGGCACATGGCGTTTGGGAAATATAGAGCCACACCTTAGCTTTGTCACCTTTTCACTCTACGTTGTCTGGAAAAATCAATTATCAGGGCAGAAAGTGTGAATTCCCAAGAATAAATCAAAGATTTTGAAAATAAATTGACATAATGTATAGCATTAAGGCATGATCAAGGTTGAAATAATTACCAATACTACACATTGTGAAATCCAAAGCAATATTTTAGTTAAATGGCTTAGTGAATGTCTGTTTCACATATGAGACCTGCTGTCTATTAAAAAGTGCTTTCTTTCAAACCTCTGTTTTCTTTTGCAAAAAATCTGAATTTCGATACAGTGGTCTAATTTATTACAGGTTGTTTACTTAAAAAAAAACAAAAAAACAACAAGCAGTCATCACTGCCACGTTTGGTTTCATACGAATCCCTGCTACATGTACATGTACATGTATGTTGAAGTTTCAACCAACCTTGTTGTTTAGCGTTGCGAAACTCCTTGGTTGCGATGCAGCGTTATCTCACAGACTTTTCTTCCACAAGCAAAAGATAATTTTGTAAGCTTATAGGATAAAAACATAGGCAAACAAACATTTGTGCTGTCTTGCCAGAAAAATTAAAACCCATGTTGGATAAAAATACCCAACATGCATGCCTATCCCTCTTGTGTGATACATGTAAAACAGATTTACTGACCTTTGATCCGTCTTACCATTGCATGTTAAAAAGAATGCTACCATTTACTTATAGAGGGGGTTTAAAGGTAAAAAGTTTTCATAGCAAAGTAGACCCGGAAAGGTGATAAACTCTTGCATAATTCTACCAATTAGTTAACCTTTTGTGGAATTTCTTGTTTTTGTTTTTGCACAAAAACAACCTTTTTTAGATTCATAGCAAGATATATTGAAAAGGTAACATGATACATGAAAAAAAAAAAAAAATTTAACGTATAAATATTTAAAAAATTACAATGCAAGTTTTGATCGTTTGTTTAAGAGCCCTGAATCTTGATATAGCTTGTTTAGATAGTGTCTTGCAAGTTATCTTCATAGTTAACCCTTTGAACTCTGACGCCCTGACGAGTACTGTCCCCTCAATCTGGCTCCCTGCTGTGAAAAATTACATAATCTTACCTGCATCACATTTACAATTCTCATAAACATACCTTTCATCACATTTCAGAAGAACGTTCGTCGATAGGATTTTCAGATAAGAAATCACTTTCAGAACCATAATTGCTGTTATTTATGTCTCTTTTCGAGTTTGAAAATTCCAATAATAAAGCGTCTGTTCAACATTGACGCATCAAATGGCGCACAAATGCAGGAAAAAATGTCAAAATCGGCCCTGAAATACACGTAAAAGAGCCAGATTGAAAGAATTACGCAAAGTGTAGCAAAAGTGATGTCCCTTGATGCCTAGAAACCAAAGAGCTCGGTTTAAACACAATCTGATTGGTTCAAAAATGTGTTAATATATGTCCATACATTAAAGACGGCAAACCGGCCGCCCGGGTATTTATGAGTTTAAGAAGGCCGGCAGAGTTCAAAGGGTTAATTTAGGTAAAGCTGGAATAAAAGGCAGTCTGGTTTGGGATGGCTATATTAAGGGAAACCTGCTGAGGGTCACATATTTTTCAATAGACTCTACTGTTCCTCTGCTTTATTTCTACCATATATACAGACTTTTGTGCCACATTAGACAGAAGTTGGCTAGAACTTTATGGTGCTCTCTGAACTTGGGGCAACATGAAGCTGGTGTTGTTTTGGTGGGTGGTGGCAGGAGCAATCCCATGTTTGCAGAGCTAGCCGGGGCTTCAGGAAGCCGATTTATTGTGATGTCCTGTTTTTTTCTTCCTGTCTTTGATGTTACCGGTGATGTTAAGGGCTGTTTCTTACACCCGTTTTGTCACGCCCTCAAATAGGTGAAACACCAATCAATCATCATGTTTTGGCGTTTTTTTTTGTGATTTTTTACCTCCGTCTAATTTATCTTTTTTTATTTTTTTATTTTTATTTATTCAGGTTTAGTGGCCATGAATTTACATTTGTCTCTACATTACCACATGACCTCCTTCGGAGGCAGGGATCTAAGGGATGGGCTCATTTCCAGTTTCTTTAATTTAATTACTAGGTTTCTATTACATAAAAATAACCCCCCAAAAAATAAATAATTTAAATACGTCTTGCTAAGAAATTTAAACGCTAAACCTAAAGCCTCAATCAATCTATCATCATGGTTTACATCTTGTGCTTGTTCTGTATCTTTATTGCCACTAACAAACACTAACCCCCATTGGGCTTGAACACCGTCACATCAGTGAAATGACCTGAAGTTTAACATCCAACCACAAACAAATCAATAAAACAAGTGATAACCTATCTTATGTTTTTATTTCAGACACAATGGTGTGTACAGGCTGCTGTGCCATATTAGACAACACAATAACATACTTGTTTAGAAAGCTCACCCAGAAGAAGAAGAAACGTCATCATACAATCACAGAGACTGAACCATTCCTCCGAATTTTAGAATTACATCCAGAAATCCTTCAACAGGTTCTTACAATTTTGTTGTAAAAGTTTGTCTTTTAGCTCAGTGTAAATAAGTTGTGTCATGCAGTGGATAATCTAAGGCATCCTGCCTAAATGTCTTTTTAAACAGAGACTAAAGGCTTAATTTGTTTCCTGTACGATATGAAACCCCAATCAAACGAACATAAAACAGCCCCTTTCATTTTGTTGAGTGTGTGGTTTGCGGGAGATTGCTGATGCCCTGGTGCTACATGTAGTAAAACTAAGGGCATTAGGTAGCAGCTTTGTTGTGTCCTGTCATTTTCTTCTCCTGTCTTTGCTGTTGCCAATGACACCAAGTGTGGGTTTCTGCACCAGGATATCGTCATTTATTATATGGGTCTAACGATACAGGATATCTTTGCCGACAATACAATATTTTATTGCCTTGTATCGCTATATCGTTATATATGTATCTAATTCTTAAATGACTTTATTTAAGCATATTTAGCTTAAATTATTTTGCAGACGATGGTGACAATGAAACATAATCAAAGTTATTTTTAGAATCAGGACAGATTTCTTAATGGGCAGTTTCTCTGCTGTGCGTTGATTGCCTGTGAGCCCGCCTCACAGGCTAATTGAACATGGCATTTTGAAAGCATTCGTTCAGTACATGCGGTGCCAGCAAAAAGTACAAATTTCCCCAGGTCATAAAATCTCACCCAGTAAATCCATAGTTGTCATTCTTTGCTTCACTTCATTGTGACGTCAACAGACGTGAAAATAGATGACGTTTATGACCTGGGAAAGTTTGTACTTTTTGCGCTGTGCCAAAAGTTAAAGCAAAATATGCAAAGGTTGATGAGACCAAGTGGGGCTTCGTATAAATCTGCAGTCTGAGAAGTCTGGATTCCCAGCTATTGATTGGAACCTAATGCATCAATCAACAAATCTGTGACTGTTTGTCGCCTACATTGTATGTGAATAAAGTATCTGATACATTGTTAGTGCTAGCACTAATACACCGTTAGTGCTAGCATGAATACACCGGCAGCACGACGAACATGTCAACTCACCTCCAACGTCCTCACTCGGCCATAAAACTAAAAAGCCATTCAGTTTCACCATCAAACCATTCTAAGTTTATAAAGTCTAGATCAGTTATGACCCATGCAATCGATTTACTTTGCCATTAATATCAGGGAAATGACCACTTTTCATACTTGCTTTAAGTTTACAGTAATACACCAGAAACATACTGTATCACGATTCGTATTGTGGCGGGAGCGTATCGTTACACCCCTAGTCATATACATGTAGGTAAAATACTTGTCCTTTGATGTAGCTCATATAGGTGAAATACCCCTGAGTATGACGTTAAACACCAATCAAACAAACAAACCTTTGATGTAGCCCGTACAACGTCAAGGGTGGATTCAATCGCCCATTTGACTGGCATGTCTTTAAATAGATGAAATACTCATTAAACATCAATCAATCAACCGATGGTTTCATTGATATACGAATGATTTCATCATGAACTTCAGGCCAATGCCTACCCATTTATATTTTAAACAAATACATTGTGCCATTGTAGAACTTTTATAAAATTGAATATTGTTTTATTTTTGCTGTTGAATATAACTTTTTTATTGTATTATTTGTGTTTCAGATGTTATCCACCGTGCTCAATATCATCATGTTTGAAGATTGTAGAAACCAGTGGTCCATGTCGAGGCCATTACTAGGGCTTATATTACTTAATGAAGAGGTCAGTTTAAAGCCTGCACACGAGCACTTCTGAGCCAAAACCGAGGAAATCATCCGGTGAAATCCTTGGAAATCATTTCGGTCGACTAATTGACCAGTATGCGGGAAACATAGCATGGAAAATTGATTGAATTAGGCATCAAATTAGCTAACATTACTGAAAAATACAGTGATTTTCATTTAATTTTTAATAATTTACTCGCCTCTTGTCTGGATAAAAGGCTATTGAATCTACAATACATGTACATCTATATAAGCTGTCATTATTATAAACTTTTTAAAAAAAAAAGGTTTATGAAAATTTTCAATCAGTTGCAGCAAAGTAAGTTGCCGATGGAAAATCTCTTGCAATTTATAGTCGCCCACTCAAAATTGCCCGTGTGCAGCAGGTTTTAAGAGGTCATACTTTTATAAGCACATACAGGGCATGGTGAATATCTGGCCTGGAATGAAGTATTAAATTATCATTATTTTATATTGAAAAGAAAATGCAGAATGTTAAAAGAGTAAAAAATAATCCATTTTGTGGGTTAGAAATACTCAAATTCATTTCCATCTACATGTATGTCTGACATGTTTTAGTCTCACTTAAGAATTTAAAAGGATTTTCTGGATAGTGGAGCAGTAAGCATAATTTACTGGTTGACTAATCCTATACTTGAGATGCTATGTGATAGCATTCATAACTCCATGTCACATTTTGTATTTATAAAATACATGTCTTCATTAATAACATCCCAGCACTGGTGGCATAAACAGTCATTTCACAGACACTACCTAATTATCCCCTCAGAACAGAGTGAAGAGAGGGATATAGGATTCGGCCTGTACGTAAGTACGTATGTAATGGCGAGTTTGTCATCACTCTAACAGCTTTATTTATGGATAAATTTTTTTGAAACTTCACACACATGATTACTGAGTAAATCTCTTGGAACAAGTTTGAATTTCAGGGTTGTAGGGTCAAGGTTATTTTGGCTATTTTTAGAAAAAGTTTGTCATCACTCTAGTGGCTTTATTTATACATGAATTTTGTTTAAACTTCACACACATGCTTATTGATTAAATCTCTTGAACAAGTTGGAATTTCATGGTCGTAGGGTCAGCGTCATTTTGGCTATTTTTTTAAAAAGTTCGTCATCACATAAGCGGCTTTATTTATGCATGAATTTTTTGGAAACTTCACACACAGGCTTATTGAGTAAATCTCTTGGACAAGTTCAAACTTCAGGGTCGTAGGGTCATTTTGGCTTCTTTTTTTTAAAAGTTGGTCATCACTCTAGCACCACTCACATGCAGCTGCTTATTTCAGGGTCGCTGGGTCAACGCCATTATAGCTACTTTTTTGTTCTAAACATGTAGGCTTTTACGCAATGCAGGTAGTTCGAAAATGACATACTGCGAGGGGATTCGTATCTCTTGAGATGCCTAGTTAAAATTATAAGCAAACCAGCTTTGTTAATTCGCAATACCAATTAATTAAGCAAGTGTTTGGATGAGAGCTTCCTGATGCCCAGGTGTTCTCTGAGCTGGGTCATCAGGAAGCTGATTGTTGTGGTGTCCTGTTTTTCTTCTTGTCCTTTCCTTGGTCCTATCTTGTCTTTGATATCGTCCATGCTGTTAAGGGTGGTTTCTTCCAC
>JAVFBY010402933.1:7321-23966 GCA_034781015.1 Tonicella lineata
CCCACCAAGGCCCAAGTCAAGGTCCTCTGCTAACACGGTACCTAACACTGTTACCTCCTCTAAATTCTCAGTAACATTAAATCTGTATTCAGTCTGAGCAAATGACGGTATCTCATCGTTTATATCTGTAATGGTAACAGTAATTGCGGCCGTGGAAGATTTGGCGGGAGATCCATTGTCTTTAGCAATCAGTGTTACATACACCGTAGGGGTAGTTTCTCTGTCCGGCGTTAAATTCACCCAGATTTCACCCATTTCTGATACAGCGAACATATCAGCCTCTTCTCCATCAATTAAATAAGTGATTCGACCATTGTCTCCTGAATCTTTATCAGTGGCTGAAATATTAAACAGAATTGTACCAATTTGTAAACCTTCGCTGATTGTAGTGGAGTATTCGGACTTGGGAAGTACTGGGGTGTTATCATTGATATCCTGGATTAGAACTTTAAACCCCGAGGTGGTGGAGAGAGAAGGGTTCCCAGAGTCCTTACAAACAACCCGCACAAACTCCTCTCTCTCTAACTCATAGTCTAACTCTGTCTGCAGAGTTACCTTATATTCGTTAAGTTTCTGTGTTTCCAGTGTATATCTATTTCCCTCAACGTTACAGGTAACGATGGCGTTATCAGTCTGATCTTTATCTGATACGGACATGTAAGCTACAAACGTACCGAGGACCGACTGTTCCGGAATCACAGCCTCATTTCCAGACGGTATGAAATTATAGCTCATCTCTGGAGCATTGTCATTTACATCACTAACGTTCACAACCACTAATGCTTTCTTTGTTTTTGGTACAGCGCCACTGTCACTGGCCTCTACCAAGAGTTTATAAACTTGTTTCTGTTCATAGTCGACATTTTCTCCCACTGATACTTTCCCAGATGTGGCGTTAATGACGAAGGCCGTGGTAGGTGTGCTGAATTTGTAAGTCACTTGTCCATTTTTGTCAGAGTCTATATCTGTGGCAATCACCTGTAAAACAGGAGTGTTGATTGCAAGATCTTCACTGATAGTAACCGGGTAGATTTCCTTGGTGAACTCGGGGTAGTTATCGTTGATGTCGGTGATGCCTACTTCTACAATCACAGTACCCGTTCGCTGTGGATCACCACCATCTCTGGCTACAATCGCCAGCTGGTATGATGCAACTCTCTCCCTGTCGAGTCTACGAGCTATAACGAGTCCCACGTCTTGCGTTCTGTCCGGGTATGAGATCACCCGGAGGTCGAAGGGAGATCCGGGCGTAATTAATCCGTACGAAATCTGAGAATTTATTCCTACTCCATCTTGGTCCGTGGCTCCTCTGAATGGGATGGTCGAATTGAGAGGTTCGGCTTCAGATATCTGAATAATAACAGGGGAGTCCGGGAACACGGGATAGTTATCATTAATATCATCAACAACCACCTCAACATTAAGAATCTGTACGAATCCTAGGCTATTGTGGGCACTAATATCTAACTGTACAGTACATGGCACCTCTTCAGGTAAGCACAACACCTCTCTATCCAAAGCACCGTTTGTATAAACTGCTCCCGTGGCCTCGTCAATGATGAAGTACTCTGAAGGAGATTTACCTGTAGAGAATATCGTGTACCTTAGAAGTGATAAGTTCAGGTTCAGATTCTGAATACTCTCCTGAAGTTCTGGACTTTGAGCGACACTTCCAATAAACTGTCTCTGCTTTAGACCCTCCTCTACCCTGAATGTTTGGCTGACAACCACGGACACCAGGGCGGACAACACGGTAACCAGTGTAATAATCATGTTAGAGTCTGACATAGTCATCAATCAATAAATCACAATTTCATCTCCTGGTATTTGATAAAAGTTTCTGGTTAAGTTTCCTGTCCAGGGAAAGTGAATAGTACGCTGGCTTTCAAACAGACACACGCTTCGAAATGACCACGTCTGGACAATGATAATGTAGAGTGGGAAGTGCTTAATCTTTGGTGGTATGTTCGTCGCGGTGTCGTGGTTCGGGTTACGTGCTGCTCCTCTGCCTCAGCTGTCTTTACTGTGCATTCCCTGGTTGTGGAGGCCTCAGTCCCGCGATTTACACCTCAGCACCCCGTGTACACACTCTCGAGAGTCCAATACCTGTAACAGAGAGAGTTAACGCTTATATATTTATCTGGGATTTCTGAGGGAGAGTGTGGACGTTTAAAGTGTCTTACATTTATTTACACTAAACACACACTGTTAATCCCAGCAACATGAGAAAAGTGAAACCCACTAAGAGTATGCGTTAAGAGAGATAATTGAGCGGCACCTTCCAAACACCTGCAAATTGACAGGTAAGCCTTCCTCGTCCAGTCCATGCAGCCAAGGCAATACCCCCAATATAACGGAGTAAAATAAATAAATCCAGTTAAGAGAGAATACAAGTTGAAGGTGAGACTGACTCCTTAAGCCGGCTATAAGAACAATTTGTAAACATATTCTACTAAGTAAAGTGAGTTTAACAAAGAATCAATTAAGTTTGATGAATGATATATAAGCCTGTTTGACACCCCGTCCAGTTTACCTAGCGCCGGATAAAGGCCGAGAGAATGTGTCAATAAAGGCTCTATAGAAGGGTTAGAAAGGTGTAGAAAATACACAGAACGGGGGGTCCGCCAAGGCGAATTACTTTCCTTAATTGAGTTATAGAACAGGTGCTTGAGAAATCACTTAAATAAATATGACTGTAGACCTTAATGAACCTATAACAGCAGGCAGAACAAAGGCTACATTTGACATATATGTGATGTAAAAGGGCTTTTCGTTATTCTTACTTCAGATCTACTTACCTGGTCGTTCCCTTTAAAACCACTGTTTGTACAACTTCTTATAAACTGGAATTTATATCGTTACTTTCCTATTACAACATGCGTATTGGGTTAATCCTATAGGCACAATTTACTAGTAGGCTACAGATCTACTTTAAGTGCGTGTCACATCTACATATATATATTTTATGAATGACTAAATCTGATTTCGGAAGTGTCATATACAATTATCTATTTCTGTTCACATCACCACACACCTAACGATTATTCATAATCTGCTCTGGTTCTTCTGTATAACAAGGCGGTATGCACCTCGGAAAAGCACATCTTTAATAGATATTCATGACTCGTCAGTCACTGGACATACCAGCTTACCGGGATGGTCATTGATCTCCACCGAACTACCGCAGTTTGAGGGAATTCTAATCGGCATTAAAGCTACACCTGACCACATTATAATCTATTTAAATTGGATTTAGACTTATTTATTGTTCTAATTTCACGATTTAGTCGCTGATTATCATCGGGAGAAGTTCTATCAGTGCATTTAGCCCGAGGCTCTTTAAACAAAGGTGAGAGCTGCGCCACCTAGTCGACATGCGGGCCGTGTAAAAAAACCTGGACAGGCAATGTGTCCGCGTCAAGTCCCTGTAGCATCTTAACGAATCTCCCCTTTACCTTCCCACCCTGAGCAGAGGGTGCCCCGAGGGTAGGAGACTTATCGTGGACAAATCGGTTGCTTATCGTATTAACGGGCCGAGTTGAGTTGTAGGCAGGTTAAGAGCCGTGACAGGCATGCACTCGACCAAAACCTGCTATAATATAGAGTGTCTCCTCTAATGTCAATAAAACTAGCCCTGCCTGGCTGCTCACCCCCGGGCTGACTCTACCTGTCCGTCAGGATTTGTCAAATCGGTCAACCAAAATTTACCCTAACCCTTATACTAGCATCATATAAACTTGTTTGCCTGTGTATATTTTGTAAATGCAGAGAAAGAAAATCTGACATGCCTCCACCGGGGATCGAAGCAGGGACCTTTGGCTGACCGGACCAACAACGACTGAACTATATAGTATATATTTTTATAAATGCAGAGAAAGAAAATGTGACATGCCTCCACCGTATATATATATATACTAACCTAGGCATGTCACATTTTCTTTCTCTGTATTTATAAAAATAATTTACAAACCTCTAGAGTGGAAAAGTTATGTCCAAAACTCCGCCTCTATTGTGTTTTCAAACTGCCCCTGTTTTATATGAGTTGATCACAGATACCATCAACAATAAACGGAGTGAACCCACACACAACATTGGAAGGTTATATCACAGGCCACATATGTGTTATTGTGTCCATTAATTACAAAGGGACAGAGACCAGTACACAGACCTGTCACTGCTTAATTGAGAATTTATGTTACCTGTACTATATAGATCCATTTCAACCTCGACAGATACAATATGTGTGTTATATGTCAGTTAACTGTGCTTACTGTACTCACTAGTGTAGACATAATGACGAGGAATGTAAATAATTATGTTATATATTATCTTCCAAAATCTACTCGATTCATGCATGTTACAGCTACGAGAAGAGCTTTCTCCATCTACTAAATCCATGTACGTTACTATACGTTGAAGCTAATAAAAGAACAACAGCGGCATTTTATTGTCTTCTAAACATGGCCAATAACATTCTATGTTACTTGTGTTAGTGGCATTTAGAAGCTGGTCCATGTATAGGTATAGTGACACATTGTTCTAGATTACAACTTCTAGGTTTATTATCACGCAACGTTTCTGTCTACAACCTAAGACCGTTATCAAGCATATTTTATGTTGTTGTATTAAGTATTGTTACCCAAGGAAGAAACATTTGACTCCGAGATCATCCGACCGCTCTATAAGGCCACATGTTACACGGATAAAGCCTCAATTTATGGGCTATTTTAACCCTGGACTAGAATGATCCGCCTGTCAAAGGACGATCTACTTTTAAAAATAATCCCAGATATTTAATTTCACCAGCTGTGTCCTAACAAACCAGTTCAGAGTCTATTAATGACAATTTAACAGTTTTATTACATACAAATTCATATAAAAAGAAATTAAACGATCACGACAGATGTTTTTTTAGTATTGCAAAAAGCAAAAAAAACAAAGCAGACTGAAAAAGCATAATTTTCGAATAAGTGTCAAACATTAGAATCAGCGCGACAGTCAAATGGAAATAGAACAAGTGTGAAATATACAAGACGTACCTGTGATTGTTAAAAGCTTTCAGCCATGGCAGAACTAGACATGTGCAGACGGTGTTTTAAACAGGCACGCACCCAGGGCCACAGACGGTGTGGTAAACAAAATAGATATAGAGACACCGTTACAAACACACACTTTATAAATATAAGTAATTGTATAATTCTATAAGGAAATGTACGGTCTTTCTACGTGAATAAATTTGCCTTGAGCCTCAACGTGAAAACATGCCAGACCTCTCTGAGTACTACCCTGTGATACTGTCGATTTAATAATAAATATCCGAAGACGCCTTTTAATATTTATATAGAAAATCAACGATCAAGTGTACGTGTTGTTGTAACCTCTTAATCAAATGTAATTATTATTGTCAAATAAAATTCCACGTGTTTTTCTTTAAACCAGTTTTTTTAATTAAATGTTTTGATGACTGTAAAATGGTCATTTTGTAGTTGATTGGTGACACGTGGTTGTTTCGTGGACTTGACTGGCCGAGTGACCGTATCTCTGACTGTTTACACAGATTGAGAAAGAAAACAACCCGTGGCTACAAGGCTACAATTCTGACACGTTCACTGATTGAGGGAGTTGTTACACCCCGCGGCCAATCGATCAATCAAAACACTGATTGCCTTCTTAATAGGATAAAGATGGAGCTGGTTAAAATGGATAATAAAACAACGAATTTACATAATTAATAAAATATTTAATTCTAATAACCAGTTTTGAGGTGCGCACTTAAAAAAAAGTTTAATTTGTTTTGTGAAATTGTTTAAAGGTTCTCTCAAATGGGCTATATCACCAACTTGTCTTAAAAACACCATTGGATGCTGTAAAATTTGCAAATTGTTTCATGAAAAATTCGCATTAGTTATATAGAGTTATTAGGCTTAAAAAATCAAAAATACAACGAACGGTTAAATCTGTCTGATAAAAAAATGTTGTGTATGGATATTTATTTTTAAACTGTGCTATAAATAATTACGACACCTCTTTTTTTTTCTCCAAAACTTTATAAGAACTAGGAATAACAATTCTACTTCAAAAGGTATCGTAGCGCCTTATTCTTAAATCAAGTTTTTACATTTAAAACGTATAGGCCCAAGTTGATTCAACTCTCCCTTGGAAAGAATAGCATTATTGCTATATAGTAAATAGAGCCGAATTGGTCCTGACAATAAAACTAGACAGGAATAGGGTGGTCCTTTTAGGATTAAAGGATTTACGATTAGTTCAGTTTTAGCCTACATTGCTTTCTAAAACCAGTTAACAAAGTATTATTATTAAAAAAAAAATTATATACGTTTTTTGTAATTATAATGAAGAATAATAAAAAGGCTCTTGTTTTATGCATGTTTCTTCGGATATGTTCGCAGGTGACGTCACAATAGTCCATTACAATAGGCTCGAACTCACATAAGATGTAAATTTGAATCGTCGTCCAATCGTCTACGAGCACTGGAGTCTATTGTGACGTCACATTATAGCTCCTCGTTAATTGGCGGGCTTTTGTGCTAGGGAAAATAAAAATGTAATTTCTACATCTTTTGGGATTTATATATATATATTTTGTTTTTACTAAAGATTTGTTTGGTGTCTAAAGGGATGGACACACTTTGCGAGTTGCAATGCGAATTTGAGAGCGAATTTCAATCGCCTAAAAATTCGCCTAGTGTGCCCAGTGCTGCGAATCTCGCTGGGAGTCGGCCGAATGCATTCACAGTACACCAAGCGTGTTTGACAAATGCGATCGCCCTAAAATTCGCCTAGTGTGTCCACCCAGTCGACCGAATAAATTCGACAGCACATATTCGGCCGAATCACCTGCGAAGGAAATTCGCATAGTGTGTCCCTAGCGTTAGAAAGCCTTGTAGGCAAAACACTGAGCAATTCATAAATCCTTTAACGGTTTTATTTCAGCATAAGCTTTCGTTGATACAAACTTTAGATTCATGATTTCAGCATAAACTTTTGTAAATATAGAATTTACTTCCGCAGATGCATCGGAATTCACTTCTTCAGATGTAATAATTCTATATTTACTGAAGATTATGCTGAGAAAAAAACCCCAGTCAATCATAAAAGTGCTACAGACTTTATGTCAGCATTATATGGCTGATTTTCTATCTAAAGGTTATTTTTCCATTTATGTAAAGATAGTGCTTTTGTTGACAGATATTTATTCTGTTAAAATTACCATATGTTCCGTGACGTTAATGATGTTTAAGTTATGATAAGACCGTGTACAGTGGATCATTATGTATGGGCGGGGCACTGTTCCTCATTATGCCATCTGATTGGGTTACATCACAGTTACGTCATAGAAGCACTTGCTCATATTACGTCATCTGTCGATGGTGTATGGATGCCATATAAAAGGCAGGGACACTAACTCAATTCCATAGCATGTGTATTACGCAATGCTTTAATTTATATAACAGTCAATTGATTACAGAATATGGGCGGAGATTTCTAACACATCATTCTTACAAATCAGATGATTTCTATTTAATTATTAACAATAAAGACATGTGTAGTACGTGTATTACATTTACATTCAACAATTGTATTTAAGATTTTACTTAAAATTATGACGACATTTGTATTTGCCAAAAAACATATAATTAGCCGAGATAATTCAGATAAATCATTATCACCTTCATGGCTTAAAAGGTTTGATCAGCCAGGAAACTGCGAAAAAAGGCACAATTGCAAAACTCAACATTTGGACTCAGTCATTAACATAAAATAGAATAAAACTGCAAAAGAACAGGGGCATATATACACACACCACACACACACAATAAAACACAGCTGCAAAACTAACAAACAAAGCCAAAGCAAACCAAGCATAATGAATATTAGAATTTTGTTTCACAATCACACAAATTATATTTCTTTGGGTTTTGTTTTGTCTGTTTTATGCCTGTGTTTTAACGTGTTATTCTATCTCGTTACAAGGACTTAAATACAGTTCAAATAGTTATACAACTATATAGCTTTAAGTTCCCTTGCTTATGTAATATATATTTTATATAAATGCACAGAAGGACAATTTGACATGCCTCCACCGGGGATTTAAACCGGGACCTTTGGCTAACAGGGCCAACACTCTACCGACTGAGGTACATGTATAGAGGACGTCGATAGAGCGATCCCAAAGTTCACCCAAGTATTATATGCTAAGTTGTTTAGTAATGTTAAAACTGATCAACTATATTATAAACCATGCACCATTTAAGGTCCAATACTTCTAAAAGCAGACACTGAACTACTACTGTATATAAGAAAATAGGGAATGCCGAGATATTAGTCAGCACCAATCATGCACTAACAGTGAAAAATTTAAAATTGAAAGTCAAAGATTATATGGGTAAGGAAGGAGACTGTATTTAAATGTTGACAGTGCTATTGCTATAGTGTGTCATACCCCTCCTCTGATGTCAGCCTGTGTCACTATTCACATTTTGATCGTCTTAACTCTCACAGTTAGGATTGTCACCTTCTCTTCACTGGCCACAAAGACCTATTGACTTCACAGTAGAATTAAAATTAAGCCATATTGAAGTGGACTAAGTACATTATGAATGGAGCTTAAGTGGGCGGTCAGTTGAAAGTTTAACACTAAAATTTTACCTAAATTGTAATTTTCACACGGGCTCAGAGGGACAATATGCTAAGCTCTCCTTTCTTTTCTCCAGGCAACTGGCAATTTTCACAAGATTTGTTTATTTACAGAGCTCGCCTGTGTGCTAGAGTACGCTTATATAGGACTGGACTTGTTTTGGTGAAATTTAGAAATGTATACTTACAAAATAAAGCTCTTTATAGTTTGCAACATTTGTATTTGCTTTTTTCATTATGACTTTTAGATGTAGATATTAAAATTCAGTTTTTATTATTTAGTGCGATGGGACATGTCTGTTTGAAAAGCCAATACTAAGACCGCTGTCAATGAAATTATGAAGTTTAGAATTTATGTCAGTCACTAATGGTAACATGTATAAGCAAATGAAGTATGTATATAGTGGATGGAATAAACAATACGTTAACAGAGATAAAGAGTAAATCAGAAAATCTTTCAAATTAAGCTTATCTCTCTATAAGTTAACAGAGTGCAGTTTAGTAAAGTTTAACTGTAACGGTTGCAATTTATAATATACCACAGATAAGTTTAGCATAATAGAGCATAGTGACAACTCCAATGTATAATGAACAATATATTCATTATGACTGTAAATGTCGGTTTATTAAAACATCTTTAGCCGTGAACGAAAGTTGTCACTATACTATATAATGTAACGGTTGAATGTTGTGGTTTTCAATACGCAGTGATGGTAAAGAACCCCAAATAGTCGCGGTTCACACCTAGTTTCAATCTGTAGATTTTGGTTGACACTGTGGTTTGTCTTGTTTGATTGGCATTTAGAAGCTGGATGAATAACATAACAAGGCTTTATGGATGTTCAACTTCGTGGTTTTCGTTTTTTGGGGACATTGTTCCATTTAATTTAATATCAATATGCCCTTAACCAATATCTACGACAACACATGTATACTTATTAAAATCTTTATATGTATATGCCCTGTCTTTATTTGCTTAAAAACGTATACGAAAGAAAAAAAACAGCAAATGTATATATTTTTATAAATGCAGAGAAAGAAATGTGACATGCCTCCACCGGGGATCGAACCCGAGACCTTTAGCTTACAGGGCCAACACTCTACCGACTGAGCTATAGAGTTATGTAGGCCTATAATTTACTGCTTCAAATTGTAAACACCAATTAATAACATATATCAGTATGCATAGGATAATTTTTTTTCAATTATAAATTATAATCCGCGAGTTAATAACAACTTGCATACTAGCATCATGAATACATGAGACCTGATTTGTAAATATATAGTCGAATTATAATGTAAATTGTCTGTAGATATATGTATTGTATATATATTGCAGAGGGCAGAGGCCACCTGCAATGAGCGCTGAGATATGTTATGAGCACGTGAATCTTTTGTCTGATCTAACTTGTAGTTCATTAACATTTAACCTCACGTCGTCATCCTGTTAAATTTGATTTCAATTGATAACCTAATCCCATTACAATCTTGATTTCAACGTCGTGGGGTTTACATCTGACTGTCTCAGTTTGGCTATATTATTAAGTTATTTTTTATCCAACCACGACAGTCAACAGACGCTGACTGATTGGTAATAGCGTTGGAAACAACCAAACTTGCATGCTGCAACAATATATATTTTTATTATTTCAGAACGTTTGGAAATTCGTACAAAACGAGTTTGAACAGGACATTGACAATCTGTGTGATACATCGTTCCTTGCAGTTAAGGCGCATTTAAATAACAAGGGCGTTCCAAGCAACTAATCCGAATGAATAAGGTTGTGGTAAACAGTTGTGTTTACTGTAACATGCATGCCATTTGGAATACGCAATTCTTAATATACATCATGGTCGCCCCAAATTAGCTTTCATCATCGAAGTCAGACGGTGTATCTTCAATGGCTGTTTTTTGTGAATATAATTATTGTCCAGCATTATGGATAGAATAAGAAACATGTACCTATAGTTGTTTTACATATAGCCTTACTATATTTATTGACTGCGAATATATCCTTGATTTTGTTTTATGTAATCCTAACTCTAAACGCGACGAAACAATGTTTCATACACATTTAAATTTCTTTTACAGTTTTGTAGTCAACATCAACTGAGTTATTTGTGTCAAAGAATTTGGTTTGTAAGGAGTCTGTAAAGGCCTATGTTTAAAAGGTGGTCTAGCTTTGTGAACCGATCCCTACATTGTGGTGTTTGTAATCTATCTCACTGCTCTAGAAAAGCTGTTGTTGAATAAGGAGATGTGTTTAGAGATAAGGAGGATAATGAGTGAGTAGGCTAAAGATGTAAGTTTCAGCTGGTTATTTCATTCGCTAATTACAGACTACTGGTCATTAAAACTCTTAATCACATGCCCCCGGTAATTTAACACTTTAATCACAGTCTATTGGTCACTTAAGATTCTCTGATAACTTCACATCAAGCCATTTCATTCAATCACTTCTAACAGAAATTACACGACTCTAACATAGTCACAGGCATGACTGTATTTATAAGCAGAAATATAAACAGTGTAATGTACACCTTAAACTATAATAGTGCAATTTCATTTGGTGACTTAACATGATGTGATTGCGTGAACACAGTCGCTGCATGGGATGGCTGTATTTATGACCAGACATTATTGTGTTCTTTTTTAAGTAATGGTGTACATTTATTTTGATAACTAGACATGATGTGATTGTGCGAACACACTGTCACGACCAGAAATATAGACATTTAATGTTCTATCTATAATAGTGTAATTTCATTTGATGACTTAACATGATGTGATAGTACGAACACACTGCTATTGGGATGACGGTATTTATATAACGAGAAATATAGGCATTTTAATGTACTCCTTTAACTAATAGTGTACATTTATTTGACCACTTTACAGGATGTGATTGTGCGAAAACACAGGGTAACAATATCTCCTATCCGAGGCTATCTCCAATTAAAACCCACTGAATGATGTTAATGTACATTCTGACCTATCATCTAGTCCAGGCCTATATTTAGTTTACCTTTGTCAAATGGAATCTCGGGCACTTTTCTTTCTCTAAGACAATCATGCTTAATCTATATTTAGTTAAGGAGTTAGAAAAAAACCAACATTGACAAGTCGAGTACAAGAAACACACGTGAGTCGACGTGACAACCAGTTTTTTTATAGACAAATTAGAGAGTACTCAAATTCCTAAGTGTACTGTAACTGAACTGAAAACCTTTGATACTGTGTTCGTTACCTTTTCTTTCCTAAGACTCGTTTATGATCCGCAGTAACTATATTTAGCAG
Source organism: Tonicella lineata (assembly GCA_034781015.1). NCBI lineage: Eukaryota > Metazoa > Mollusca > Polyplacophora > Chitonida > Mopaliidae > Tonicella > Tonicella lineata. Next base: position 19,278 of record JAVFBY010402933.1, read on the forward strand.
TCTGGTTTAACGTGCTATAGTTGTAATTGCTATATTGAGTATCGGGGATATTATATCTTACCTTGGTTGCGGAACAATGGTAAATCACAAGCCCAGGGAAATATCACTTTTAAATCTGTGTGTTTTCATTTCACTAAAATAATTGTGTCAATTCCTCGTTGTAATTAAGTTAAAACATGCTATTCCGTATATATGGATGGCAGTTGACGAAAACGGCTAACTCCACAACCCACTAGCTACGGGGAGCGTGGACAATAACTGCAGCCAGAGGAAACCCTTTAGTTAAAACCCACTTTGATCTATAGAATAGACTGGCAAATATAACGAAAAAAACACAACAACATCGATCTGGCCAGAGAGTTAACAAATCGACCGTTTTTTTTTTGCTGTGAGGAGCGCGCGTCAGCAGAACATTTCTCTAATGCACAAGTAATGCTCGGCTAGTTTACTCAAATTGAACTACAGGTAAACAAGAGACTTTCAAATATTTACCTGGCAAACGCTAGGCCCTGCTCTCTGCCATTTTAAGCGCTCGGCGTATGACAAAAGTTGAATATCTCACCTGGGTTTAAGTTGGAATAGGTTTAGAGCTCAAGTATAAGCCGGTTTCCACAGATCCTCCGCCCTGTCTCACATAAATACGGACGGGTTCCAGAGCCAGGAAAAACACAGTACACACAGCGAGCCGGTTAATAATCTGTCCCGTATAATCCACAGTGTGCCAAATAATGATACTAACTACAGAGTGTGTCTATCGCCAACCAAATACTACATACTAACTAGAATAGGTCTAATGGAGTATTTAAGAGTACATGTGAAGTATCAAAGACCTTGTCGGCATTTCTGTCATCAATAGTCCACTTGACAAAGCTGTGGCCAACCCGCAGTGGTCATATGTCATGTGTGTCGCTGGTTGGTTGATTACCACGGCCTCGCCAGGGGAGCCTTTCCTCTCTAAACACCTCTCTACCACCCGCTTTTAGCCGCCGATAGATCCCTCTGAATCGTTCCCGAATCAAGCTGCGGGACAGTCTCCACGGCCCATGTGCAGTCTCAGCTGAATATCAAATTAAGTTTTAATGAGAGATATCACACTTTGATTAGAGTCCCTCTAAAACAACAGGAGCTCGTCTCTAGCCTGTCGAGCACGTGTAGCCATCAGACAACAACACTCCAAAACATCCCCGCTATCAACAAACACACAACTGTAGTACACTGGACATAAAACTGTTCACGTTATGAAGTTAGACGATTGATGACTTTGGTTAGACGTGATGGCCACTAACAGTTGACATCTCTGTGCCTGACAGACGTGCTGGAGGATAGACGAGGAACCCTTCTCTCCCTTAACCGTGAAATCTGTGAGCGAAGTGGCTAATCTATCACCCCACACACCTCACTGTTTTCTAATACTCTCCCCCGGCTCTCTCTATGTCACGATCTTAATTAAAACATGTCAACACGTCATAGCCCTGCTCTGCTATGTCCCTGCCTCTACAGCCTGATGTAATCTATACGCTATTACTGACTTCCCTGCCTAAATTAAGGAACTATGTGCTTAGATTCTTCCCCTCTACAGTGATGTGCCTAAAAACTACACCGGGACAGAAACAGTGTTCAATGCCAACACGAGGAACTGTGCGACATGTTGACACTGATGACGGCCTGACAAGACAGCCAGTAAACAATCAGACTGTTGACTCAGGAAACCAAGTTATTTCTCTTTCTCAAAGATTGGATGAACGCTAAGATAAAAACTACAAAAAAAATATCCTATATTTTAGGAGAGAATGGCAAAATAGGAGAGAATGGCATGTAGCATTGATACAGAAAAAATCGCTAGTTATTTTAGAGGCTGTATTAATAAGTGTGTAATTTTTTTAATTGGACATCTTTCTATAATATCAGTTTAATTGTTTGTTCTTTCAGTAGCCGCATTATGTTACCACAGTGCCCAGTTATTCAGAACTGCATGTATAACGGCATTTATACCTGCATGCCCTTATAACATCAACTAGCTATATTGTAATCTATAGAATCCGGGCCTAGCAATATTTTGAACACAAGATAACCTTAAATTGCTGGTCATTAAACGCATTTATTATGGAATAATATTTGGCAACACTAAACACAAATGCACATAAAATATCGGGCTATTATTAATAAGAATAACTTCGTGACTTTGGAACGGATCAATCCAAGCCACATTCCTGATAAAACAAACACAGTCACGTGGAGAGCAGTTTGTAAATACTGCGTGGCAATTTTCCACATGCATTTTGTTCTGATCAAATTAAGAATGGATAGTCTGAGGGTTTATGAAACAAAAGGTCGAGTGGAAAAAAACATCTGTCCAGCCACCTCGTTTCTGTCGGATTAATGGATCTCCAAGAGGAATGAATGCAGATTATCGCACCTGATCCATCGACCAATTAACAATATGTTTTATTATCAACAATTACAGACAGCCACAACACGTCAACTTAGGGATTATTGGTTTACATAATTTATGTTAATTGTATTCAAGTTAAAATACTAATGCACAAATACGACTGGCCTTATTGTTTAAAAACTAATTATATCAGAGTTCCAATGTAACTATGTCATAGTTTCAAACTTATTTCAAAACAAACTATCAGCTTATATTTTTGTTCGATCTATTTAGAAACTAAAATTGCCCTATACAAGCTATAATTATGTGATATTTCCAAACAAAACCAATTCCATATAAGTCACTCGTATCTTTTTATATCAACATTCGGATGATCATTTTCATAGGATGAAAATATCAGTTTAATTGGATATTTGAGTCACTCAGAACCACAGATAGTTTTAATCTATTTCATAAATAAAGAGTAAACAAATATTGCATCCATCCACGGTGGTTCTAGCGCAGTATAGTCTTACTTTTTACTAGCAGGGTCAACTATGCCTGCAGGACAAATTTAAACACTGAAGATTGGTGAATCGCATGTCTTCCCGAGTAAGACTTATCCGATCCTTCTGAAACAGTCCTTCTCTGATTAGGACCTTATGACGTGTACAAGTTTGTTGATTTTGTCGTAACTCTGGATCACAGAGACACAGTTTAGTTGTCAGCAGGCAGATTAAATCCTCGTTACTTGATCTACCGCTGTAGATTGACGACATGACCATAACAAAACCACTGTTGATATACGTAACAAAGTCTAAGAAATAACAGAGAATAGTTTTGAGAGTAATAGATCACAGGGTTTTACAGGATGTAAGGAATAGAAGAAATAAATAAAAAGACCAGAAATAAGAGAGTATCGGTGTCTCCATTGTTACCACCTAGGGCGATGTGTAGGCTACGACTTCGAGGGACCAGGAACCGCTTTCACGAAATGTATACCGGTAGTACGACAAAAAATATGGTAAAAAATCTAATCTGCTTGGGCGCCACAATACCTTCACTACTGGACCTCATAGCAACAAAGATAATCGTATATATTTTTGCGCGTGCGACATTTCAAGAAAGTGGCCTCATCTTCGTCAAGTAAACAAGAAGGGATGCTCATCAGAGACCTGCGGCGACTATTAGTTCTATACTGCTATCTCTTAACATTAACATTGTCACCCATATCTCTTAGCATTAACATTGTCACCACCCCGACCGCCACCACCACCATAACGCGAAGCTCTCATAGACCTGCTTAGCTTCGCCGCAGGTAAAAATATCGCCACAATGCCTTCATTTCTGGACGTCATAGCGACAGATATCGTACGACATTTTTAATTTGATAAACTGGTATCTGTAGAACGGCTCATTATTACGTTCTGTATGCATGTAGTGTTTAAAATGTATTTTTAAACATGAAATTCGAATTAACACAAAGTTATATTCAAATGAGATATCTTGTATAGACATTCTTAAGTAAAAAGATATATATTTTTTTATCTATGTATACATGTTTATTGACTTCAGAATGTCCTAAAACATAATAACTTGTGTAGGTATAGCTGGAGGCGTGGAAGTCAACGCCTTTTTGATTCATCTCTATTATATAAAACACCTGTTAATGAAGACAAAGCTTGAGTGGAAACTTTAAGAGAGCATGAATAAATTAAATTGTGTGTAAATTGAATATTATACCTTCACAGAGGCTTTTGTTTTATATCGTAGTATACAAAGAGGAGGAGGGTTTAACGTAATGAAACACAATAATACTGGGGGAGACATATATAGAGAGAGGAAATGTGAGTGAATTAAATGTGATTAGATTGGATTGAGTAGTGTAGGTTTATCTAAGGATCTGTTTCTCTCTCAACCATGTAGCCTCATTAAAGCTCATTAGTCGAGTGATAATGGCGAACTACGGGGACACGTGGTCTTCTTCACTCTCTACATCACTAGTACACACACACGGACACACAAATAGCCTTGTCTTTCTCCTGAGGCGTCCCGTGTAAAATTATTCCACTTTAATGAAATAATTAAAGAAGGTATCAGTTTTGGTCAACATAAAGATGTTTATCACTTGTAATGAATGCTGATGATTTAATGCAGTTGATTGTGGAAGTGCTGATGGTGTAGGCCTACTGGTGTGGGATGTTTGAAGAGAATAAAGGGTTAGGCTATACGAGTGGATGGGGGCATTAAGGGCGGCACAGGATTGTAATCTATCTTATACAAAGTGCAATCAAAACGGGTGTGTGTGTGGAGGGGTG
>JAVFBY010402934.1:0-14969 GCA_034781015.1 Tonicella lineata
GTATATATGCAAATTATTAGAACTCCTTTGGTGTTATTAACGCAGTGGAAATTTGTTATTAAGGAATCCCAATGTACAAATATACCGCCGTGGATAAATTGTTTCACTGCCATAGCAAGTGACAACCGCAACAATATATTGAGGCAAAGACATGATTCCATTTATTAATTATTTAATATGTAAAAGTCGGCAAACGAACCAACTTTGAATGTTACCTGAAACTATAAATTACAGAACTGAACTATGAACCTATAAACTTGGTGGAGTCTTAGTTGTTATATTCTTGTCTATTAACAATTAACCTTAAATGACCAATTTTTAATTAGCTTAACTCTGTTTGAAGTGAAGTCTAATTTCTCCTTAAAATTGAATTGTTCCTGATGTTCCCTTTTCTTTTAATCCCTGGCCGAAATACCTCAAATGCACAGAACTTCTAACTAACTGATTGACTAACTCATTATGACTGCAAACTCTAATTCAAGCTCTAACTGTTAACTCTGGAAACTCTCTGGAAACTCTACTCTGCAAAACTAACTTTTTATTGAAATTCACAAGCCTTTATAAGCCCATGTACTTCAATCACTCAGAACTAATTTGATTGGCTAAAACTTAATTTCAACATCCTCCAATGAATATAAGTCGATGAATAAAAAACGCCTATGTCACATAACGTGACAACACATGACGTGAAATGAATGTAATATAATAGTTTCCATATGCCATTTGTGCATAGTTGAAAGAAATTTAAATATACATGTATTCATTTCGATCTCTCTAACATTTGTTATTCCATGCGATAGAATCGATGTACGAAATTGTTCAATCAGCGTATTCAAGCAAATGACAAAAAGTTGTATTTTGGAAGCAATTGCGAGAAGAATGGAGGAAAAAAATTGCATTTAACTGCTTGTTGCAAGAAGTCGTGTATTTCCTCAAATCAATCCAGGGCGATTAATTGTCCGACAGGTTGGTTGAACCTGACTTAAATGTTAATACTTTATTCGCCAGAGTTACAATAAAAGCTAAAAACAAATTCTTATCAAGAATGGACATTTTTTTGTTGAATTGGTCATGTATAGTTCATCTGTATGACGTCTTAATAGTCAAATGGGTGGATGAAACCACCATTGACGCTGATGGCAACATCAAAGACAATACAAGACAAGACAGGACGTTCCAAAACTCGACTTTCAGACGATCCTTTGCCCATAATAACAACAACTTCCCGTCAATCGCGAGCGGATAATGTAACAAAATCATATCATCCTTTAGGAATGGCTTTTGGTTTGTTCTCATCGCAAGAAAAAAAAGTAACTTTACCATTAAGCTATTAAGGACATCTCGTAATTACTTCAGTTCATGAACAATTTATAACATTGAATATAAATCATTGCGGGGTTTTTAATGAATTTAATGTAACGCCTTCCGGCAGTTCCTCTATAATTTACCATCGCAATGGAATCAATTGGACAACCCGGACTAACAACATACTTACATCTATGATAACATTAATTAAAATAATCAATGGCAGATATTAAGAAATCATCCAGACTGGCCTTGTGAAGTGAAAGCAGACACAATGAGAATCTATCATAATAATAAATAAACTCTACACTTTATTTTGTGATGTGTTGTGCGTTCCGCCTTACTGTTGTCTGTAGCATTGACCACGTGATATTCCCCAGCCACTGCAGCATTGCATTCGGCATGCAGCTAATTGATTGATTGCTTGGTGTTTAAAGCGGAACAAATAGGGTATTTTATGTATATGACGGGTTTATCGTTTGGCTGACTTGGGGAGCCCCTAACCAGTCGACCCAACTTAGCCTCAATCAGCATATGTGTGAAGTTTCGTAACAAATCATCAATACAAATTATGCTAGAGACATTGCATTCCTACAGACTACAGAGGATTTAGATAGGTTTTGTACATATTAATAATGTTAACTCTTGTGATGGATTTTGTTGAGTGAGTGAAACTATGAAGTTTCCAGAATTGGTGCATGTCGGTACACATATCCGATTTTATATTAATTGAGTTCGTGCACACCTTAACCTGACTGTTCGTGTAAGGCTGACCGAATCTTTACATTGTTTCTTAGCTTCACTTAGCCTTGCCATTTATGCAATACCACACTAGTCTAATTTCCTGTCCTTTGCAGAGCTGTGGTGTTTTTGGAATGTTTTGTACAAAAGTTATGAATATGGTTTTTGGTGTATTTCTCTCTGTGAGAACTACATATAAGACTTGGATTGCCTTGCAGACGGACTACTTCTCTGCTTGCGTGTCATAATGCCACTGAGTGTTGCGTTCAGTTGCTTGATTTAATTCAAAACATCATTTTCATTCACAAACCATAACTGGCATAATATCACCAGACATAGTACGGAAAACCTTTTATACATTTTGTTGGTCCCTCTGCTCCTAGCTTGTGGTTGTCGGGGCAGTTGTGACAATGTAATATCTAAATCAGGGGCAATTACTCTCATTATACTGTGCTGAAAATTACCATGTAAACAGTCATAACTGCTTCCCACACAAACCGTTAGGTTTTCATCTTTATTAAACTAGATATAAACTACTGGCTTTATCAAGAGCCTTTGAGGTAAATAAACGGTTCGGCTTTTACAACATTACTATGATTGAGTATGATTTTTAAAAAAAAGTGATTGCACATATTTACGTTGTATCGCATTTTAAGACAAATATCGGTAAACAGCCGTGTTATCATCTTGAATTTAAGTCATCTATCCTCAGATTACTTCCTTGTAAAAATGTTAAATTAACACATTTAGTTCTTTTTGCTATTCTAAATTGGCGTGTACGATGATAAATTGTTTTGCGTAGGAGAAAGATGGCATGTTTTCTCACAAGGCAACATTATACGTTCAGCCAAAGGAACGTTCAGCCAAGATATAATAAACACACAGAAAGTTACCACCAGTTTTGCAAAATATCATTATTTTGGAATAGGTGTCACAAGACAACATTATACGTAAAGGGAACAAACCTATTTCAAAATAATTATCTTTTGCAAAACTGGTGTTAACTTTCTGTGTGTTTATTGTATCTTGGCTGAACGTTCCTTTGGTAAACAAGAGGGAAAAGGGGGATGGGGGGGGCAGTATAACTGTCACCACTGCCCCACGCCCCCAAACCCCCACCCCCACCCGCCGCAGGTGTCAAATTGGTGTCAAATATGTATTTTGACTTTGAGGCTTCCTAAGGCTGCTATAATGTTATGGACAACTTAATGACATGATATACTGCTATCTGTTAACATAAGCCTATATCTTAAGATTAACATTGTCACCCCCAACATTGTCACCCCCAACATTGCCACCACCCCGACCATAACGCGAAGTTCTCATAGACCTGCTTAGCTCCGCCGCCGGTAAAAATATACACATCGACTGGCAATGTCATGTAGTTGGTAGACAATTACTAGATGTATGAACGTAGTAGGCCTCTAGCCGGCTGTCACGATGCTAAGTGTGATATATAGCCTGCTATCTTACTTTTTTCCTAACAAAGTTCGGCATTCATCATGGTACACCTTGAACAGTTCTTGCTGGCTGATGATCACTTTAATTATTCTGTACGTATTTAAATTTTATTGACATCATATCTCACGTTAATAAATTCGTACATTTAGTGTGCTCGTGAAATGTCTGCTCAGCTCGTATTGGTCGTGCTTTGGTCGTCAACACTAACAACCTAAAATAGTTAAGTCCCTTTCCCACCATCTTCCCAAGGCAAGGTGTAAAAGAATAAGATCGACGTTGACCTTACTTCCTTTCCTACCTTGCCATAATTGACAGTGGAAAGCTTAGTTTATATAGTCCTAATGTAGAATTGCGAGCATGTACCCAGCCAATCATAAGATGCATGTATGTTTCACATAAAGGCCTGTCCTGGTATGCGCCAGTCAACCACAAATAAAGGTCACGTACGTGATGAAAAACGTTGTAATTATCACATCAAAGAAGTCAAAATGGTATGATGAGTAGATAGGATAAACTAAATAAACCATCGTCGATTCACTCATGCATTGTTGCGAAGATAAGTGAACCATATCTGCGTACACAATTGACAGACCCATGAATCTAAAGATTGAGACTGTGAGTGATGTAAAATGACAAAACAGAAGCGTTTTATAAGCGGCTCTCTGGTTGGATAACTAACTCTTGCTTTTAACCATTGGAAATCTAGCACAAAAATGGGCTTGCTATATGGCAAGGGTGAAGAGGTATCGAGGTAAACTGATGATGTTGGACCCTTGCATTGAGAAGATGCTTTCCTACATACACAATTTTTTTAACGGTAGAGCAAGATTTTTCAAAGTTGAAAAACCTTGATGTACCGTAGCAATTCGCGCTCAAAGCTTTGCAGTCAAACGAATTCAACGTATTGTTAAGACCCCGCCAAGACGCCAATAAGTTGTTGTGCGACGGTGATGCGATATTGCCACGATAGTCTTACGAGTTATTAGGACAGTGTTACGAAATCGTTACATTCCTATGAGTCCCTATAACCAGCAAGAATCACGCGATGCAAAAAAGCCGTTCTTGGTGGGGTCTTGTTTAAGTCGTGTTCGATCGCATCACCGTTCTAATGGCAACGTATAAGCACCGCAGTGATGCCAGGGCTTGTCGTAGGTAGTGTGTCAACAAGAACGGGATACCGTTACGAAACACCACGACAACGTCAATAAAAATTACGACTCCTCCACGATGCTGTTGCGGTCGACCTGAACTTTTTTCACCACAACGGTTCAAGAAGATGTTTTTGAACTACGTAAAATCATCTTGCTTATCCACGACAGCGCAAGATTCCTTTACCGTCTTCTACGGTCGACCACGATTGTCCACGAATATGAGTACGACGCCGCTGCAAATGTGAACATTTTAAACTCTTGCTCTACCGTAGCAAAATCGTGTATGTTGGAAAGGGGCTTAACATACCCAAAATAATCTTACTTCTCCGCGATGGTGCAAATTTCCTTTACGGTCATCTACGGTAGACCACGATTGTCCACGAATATGAGTACGACGCCGCTGAGAATTTGAACATTTGAAAAATCTTGCTATACCATAGCACAAATCGTGTATGTGGGAAAGGGCCTTAAAGTACACTATATGCGTCCTAAGTACGATCTTAATACTATGCATGTGCGAATTCGCTGGTTCTAAGGCGCGTAGACACATGACCAATTCGGATCGATACAGCATGTAATAATATCGTAAAGTACCTCACGAGTTGAATACGAGCTAAGAACGATTAGCAAGATCACATCACGATCAACAATGGCCCACCAATATTTACCAAGAGCGCAACACTTTCTCAGCATGATGCCAGAGAAATTTTACCTTTATAATTTCGAGCAAGCAGAAATAAACCTGCTGATCACGTCTATATTACGTACGACCCGTTAATTATGCCCACTGATGTTCGGCGAGCTTATCAAGACATTAGTGCGAAATGACAGTAGCTAGCAGAAGAGGTGGTATATAGCTAGTTACATATAGTACAAAATATTGAGAACGTGAAACAGCAGACGGACAAGCCCATTTCGCATTTCAAGCCTGCTGCAGGCTAGTATTTAGTATTGCCAACAAAGTGCCCTAGTTACGGTCAAATTGCCATAATCTACACAGAATCTGCTAGCTGGCTAGGCATTCATTCTCAAGAGACACAAATATATTATACCATTCAAGTCAATCGGGTCGCGTTTGATTGTCTGTCCTCAGCTTGTCATAAGAGATAAATAATTAGCTCACCGAATCAGTGTTGTTTACCGCGTTGCAACACTGTTTTTCCCACGCTCTGTTTAATGGCGGCATATCAGACGCGATTTTGTGCTTGTGATAGTACATTTATATCTGTCGAGAAAGATTTTTCAAACAAACAGCAGCTTCAGCGTAGATTATATAAAAACAGTCATTACAGTTAAACCGTAAGTTTGTCACTTTGTTCGTACTACTAAATATCAACACGAAGATATTCCATCGAGGAAGACAACGAGATACAGTTTGTGTGTTATTATAAATGTTTTTTTTTACAGTTTTATTGTCTATAGAAATTCTGACATACAATCTACACAGATTGGCAAATTAAAAAAAAATCATGTATTGTGTATTGAAATATACTGGGATTAACTCCAGATTGGTATCTCTATGTTATATATTCGATAACGGTCAGCCATTATGCCCATCGCCATCCCCTTTTCATCAGCAAACTCTGCATTATTCCAGTATAATTATTTTGATCGATCGTACTTGCAATAGTCTGTAGACAACTCCGTTTGACAGGTTTGAGGTAAATGAGATGTATGGTTGTTCGAAAAAAGAAATTGTGCATGTGTAGAGGGTCATTTATCACTTTATCGATGAAGATTTCACATCCCTCGTTTCATTCAAAAAGTGAGTTCATCCACATCTACATTCATCAAAGTACGCAGTGCCTTGGTACATTCATTGAGAAAGGACATTTCCTTCGCCCATTCATAAAGTGGGTTTTTCCATCGGATCATCCGTTGAGAAGAACCTCCCAGTCAGATCATTCAAGCTCTTCCATCAGTCCGTTAGTCTGTTTAACTGTAGGAATGTTGCAAGTTGTACGCGTATTAAATATGCCAACGGAATAATTTTGGTTAATAGGCAAACAATAACAACAACAACATAAACCCGTTTCTGTATAAGTTTATTACTGTATCGCATTTACTTCACTGCGTTTTGCAAATCAGTATAATGCCAAATATACAGTGCACATGTAAATTGATAAAAGTAAAAAAAAACTTCAAATTATTCAGGGAGCTTACAGACTTAGGCAGCACTTATGCTACATTTGTTGACAAACAATATGACTTTTTAACATGTTAAAATTCATCGCTGATCGACACAGTTACACTTCGCATACACAATGTGTCGGAAATTTGATTCGTACTCAAACAAACTGATAAATTAATAAATTGCCCAGGTATTATCCGACAAGCTCTAAAACTATAATTTAAACATTTTTATTCAGCACTGTTTTGTATCGGTAACCACCGACACATGGTATAATAAGTCGTGTAACGATACATACATACAAAGAAACCTACAATTGGTCTCAGACCATTTGCAGTATTATTTTGGTTCTGGGGCCTTTTACATGAACTAAACATAATCTGAAATACCCTCTGGCATTTATGCCATGTATACAGTAGTTGTTAATGTCGATAAGCAAAAACAAACACACATTGACTCTGATATCTGGGTACATATTTGTAACGATTCACAGTATAAACAAATAGTGATCCATAAATAACGAAACTTGTTTTGTTGTATAATATCAACAGGCCATTGTAAAAGGAGTACTAGACTTAAATTAACCAAAAGCTAATACAAAAGTATCGTCGACGTATGGCACCGAGTCGCTATGTAAGAACTGGGTTAGAAGTTGATTATGATTTAGAAGCAGGAGATAAAATAATAAATAAATAAAGGGACACTGGATCAAATCATATGTTGGGTCAAACTGCATAAGACCACGGACACAATGTCTTTTTGATTTGTAAGTGTGCGTGCGCCGTTGGAATGAACTAGATCATCTCGTTTTGGTTCGAATTGAACGATGTGAAATGTATCTTGTGACAGTCCCAGCTATCAAGTAGCTGGAATGACATGGATGTAGCGCAAACTAAATTACCGCCTACTGCCTGACTTGAATTGGATTTAAGATGGACATTTTTCTTTTGGTGGTTTTATTGGAGTTTCGTTCAGCAATGTATCACGCGTCAAAGGAAAAATGTGTACCCATGGCTACAACAGCGAATATACAAGCATGTCTTTGACAATATTTTTATTTGGTTGGCATCGACGGATTTGAAGGAAATGAAGGGAAGTAAAGTGTCATCACACCTTATACTGCTTGTATTCTGGAGCTAATTGACACCACTATGTATCACCAGCCAAAGCTAGATGAATCTAAATCACAAATACGACTCTATCCGTGTCTAACGTCTACATTTACTTGAAGTAGGCCTAATAGATTTTCGCTCTTTTTAATTTTTAAATAAAATCTTTAGAATGATACTATTTGTCTACTTGGTTTGTCGGTCCTGATTAAAATATTAATCTGGTTCTTTTAAATAAAATTATATAAGCTGGTAGGGACATGCAGTTACAATAATGAAAAGTCTATTCTTAAGGAAGTTACTGTTAGATGCCAATTGAGTCACATTTTGATGACATGGGGTTTGAAATTTCTTGCAATTGTGAGATAAGAAATACAATAAGCCAGATAGCCAAACGTCAGTGGATATGTACAGACAAATTGTATAAAAACAAGAGCATTGTGCGTTGTTTTTTCATGTCTTTTATTGATAGAATATTGCTATAAAACCATAAAAAATAGTAAAGTTAAGGACTTATACGTTTGCAAGCTTCTTAGAACATTTAAGTAACAAGACAAATCTTGATAACTTGTCCGTGTTGAAAGGAGCTAAACTGTTTTCACATTGATAATACATTCTACTACACGTCTTTTTGTGGAGCTACGCTTGTACAGTTACACAAAGACTTATAATTCGATGTTATCAGACGAATGTAGGTATAGTATGCCTAAACTCGCAGGAATATCTATAAATTGGTGCTTACCTGCTTTGATATTTTCACCTCTTTTAGGGACCTACTCTCGTACTGTTACGCAAAAATGTACTGCCAAAGTCAAAGACAGATGACTTGAGGTTTTAATGACGAATTCAAGTGCCTCATATTCAAATCGTAGAAAGAGCTTTGATAGAATTTTATATTTATTTTATCTATATTGAGTTTGCCAGGAATAGGGGCACATTTCTGATAATAAAATAATAAATTAAAACCATCTTCAATTTATGTAGACCCCACTGCTTAATACGGTTGTCGGTTTATCGCAATGGATCGCAGTTCATGACTTGATATTTCGAATTAAATTGTCTAAAACCATGTTGTGATGGCATTTAAAATGTATTTAGTATGTGGACTCTTGGGATAAAAGAAATAATCTGGCTTCCTTTGAAAGTTATACCATCTGAAGGTTGTCGAAAGGGCAAAATGTCCAAAGTTAAGTATCCAGGGACATGGACAAGTAGTAGTCAGATTAACTTATCTAATGCGACCAGAATGGTTTGTCGTTTTCCGATTATCGAGTACGTCAATGGAAGTAACTGTTGCCGTGGTTACGATGAAATCGATAGAGAGAACTTCGATTTGTTTGACCTCAGCGATTTGTTTGTGCCCTGGATTGAAATAAACCGGTATCAGACCGACTCAGAATTAGGATGTCTTTCCGTGGAGTTAATATAATACACAGTATGGCTGATTGTCAAAAACAGAAACGAGACGGATTTTGGTGTCTCAATGTATCATTCTATTTAGATTACTCACAATTAATACATACTAGTATTGGTTGATTGTTTCATTGTTTCCTTGGTTGGTTGATTCGTGTTTAACGTCATTAGGGTTATTTCACCTGTCTACAATTGATGTCAACATATTAACATCAATTGCGAGACATGATAAGAGAAGGGCTTAATATCGCACACAAGAAAAACACACGTAGCTCGAAAATCCACAAGAAGCACAGTACATCCAACATCAATATCAACCGATATAGTCCAAAATTTTACAATTAAGTAGATCTGAAACGAACCGTAGATTTCGATATTCGATTAATTGTTTTTATTATTCAATACTATTTGAATATTTGTTTTTGAGACATCTGTCTAATATATAAATTTACAGTATTAATTGATGTTACTTAGAGGCCAATTTTCGACATTAATAAAAAATATGGGTTTGGAATAGTTAACTGCCATCAAAAGTGATATATCAAAAATGATTGTTTACAGTCATTAAAAAAGCAATATGTTGATACTACATGTAGTTTATGATTAATTTGGCAAGAGTTCTGGAATTTTAAACAACAACAAGAAAATAATATTGTAATATCTATTTTACTATCTTTTGTTTTGAATAATAGGTAAATTAGTTTTCGCGAATATAGTCGAGTAGTTTTTTCATCTCTACAACCATCAGGCTAACAGATCACTTAAATCTACGATAACAGCCATGTAAGCAGTACATGATAGATAGTATGAAATATCCAGACTGGATTTATAAAGTTTAAACATGTATAATAATAACGTAATGTATTAAATTAGAAATAGACTATCCGCTTTATTTTGGGACGTCTGTGAGTTTGATTGTACTGTTTATTGCTGGAACATTGATTAAACAGGCCATATGCCTACAGCAGAATTTAGGCTAAAATCGACTATATTCTATATTTTTCTAGTAGATTTTAGAAAATATCAAACTCGACATTCTCGAGGTGGATAATTTCTAAAAGCTTATGATTTGGGCTATAATAGAAAAATATATTAAACCCGGCTTAATTCGTTTCAGTCGTTTTTTAACCTAAATTCTGCAGTATAGACTCTGTAAGTGATGTTCCTAGGCTTCCACTGCTGCATAGCATTGGCGATGCTTCGAATGTGACGTCACTCGTCGCATGAAGGAAGAAGCTTCGTACCCAAAGTTAACCCAGGGTTTGCGCGCGAATGGCAAAAGGCACATCTTTGCTGATTGATTGAATGATTGATAGATTGATTCGTGTTTAACGCCGTACAAAGAGGGAATTCGTGTATCGGATGGCGTGACAATTCGGCTGTGTCTAGAAAACCCCGGATCACTCGCACAGACATAGCCTTAATAAAGCATGAGTGTGAAATGTCTTAAAAGAAAGAACAATAAAGAAAATGATAAAGTGAGTATTACAGACGTACAGGTATGTAATTTTACTAGCGTTTCTTTTCTGATAACTGTCTTTTCACGTCCTTGCCATAAAACAATTAGGTCCTATAACTACACTTCTGACCTTTTCAATATTTTTTTCGATTGAAAAAAACCTCTGTGTTTACAACATGAATATGATTGAGTATGATTACAAGCTAATAATACATATTTCTGCTATGCTCTGATGGCGACACATATCGGTAAATAGCCGTGTACACGTCTTGAGTTGTATGTATCTGTCATATAGCTTCCTTGCAAAATAGTTAAATTACAGCATTTAACTTTTTTGAATGAATCTCTATTGGTGAATGCGAAGGAGAAAATGGGATTGAAAGAAGTTGCTGAGCAGGCCAAACTCTCACAATAAATCATCACTACATGTAGACCTACAGGTACCAGGAGACACAATAAGAGCAATACACATCTACAATCCGCATCTAGTTCCAATATATTTTTTTATATCAAAAATTAATTTGCAGTATGATGTCAAAGTAAGCACAAAGAACACCTAAATAGTGATTGAAAAAATTTTGATTTATGTAAACGCTCTACAGCAAACCCCGACAGAATTGCAGTAAAATTAGTTTGATATATCGAATTCGCGATCGTCTGTAGACAACTAGCATTGACAGTGTAAAGGTAAACGAGATGTACATGTATGTCTGTTTCAAATTAGAATATCCAATACGTTTATTGGGTAATGTATCACTTTATCAATAAATACAGCACTCTCGTTTCATTCAGAACATGTTTTTGTTCACATCTTCATCAATCTAAAATAGACAGTGTGGTGGTTTCTTCATTGAGACAGAACATTTCTTCCGCCCATTCATCAAATGGATTTTCGATCTGAGCATTCATTGAGAAGAAATTCCAAGTCAGATTATGCTAGCTCTTCCATCATTTGGTTAGCCGCTTTAACACTAGACGAGGTTATCTCTATACGTTTTAAAACCAGGTAATTGAATGGTATTGGGTAAAGTAAACATATGAACTTGTTTCTTAGTTATATTATTAGGGCCTACTGTAGCGCATTGAATTCAATGTATATTTTGAAAATCAGCAGAATGCAATATCTGTAATGCGCATGTAAGTTGGCACAAATGAAATGCATCTAAATTATTCAGGGAGCTTATAAACTCAGGCCGCCATCCTTCTGCAAACAATATAACTTTTTAGCATCTTAAACGTCATCTCTTGTCGGCACAGTTAGTATTCGCATACAAAATGGCTTCGACAATTTGTTTGTGCACACAAAATAATACATTACTAAATTAGGCACTTTAACACCGGTAAGTGCAAAACGAGGAATTTAAAATGTGGTCTTTACGCAAGTAAATGTTTTTAAATATTAGTTGGGGTGAACCACATAACCATTTTTCAGCTCTGTTTTCTATCGATGAATACAGATACATTATAGAATAATAATGAGATATAAATATATATATAGTGTACCAATGTAATACGTATATATTTCTGTGCATTTATAAAACATATATAAAGAAACCTACATGAATAGTTGTTTCATGTGTATCTGGCGTATTTTTCGCATCCATGTGCCTTTTCTATAAACTGGACAATCTGTATTATCCCCCATTCCGCCCGTAATCAGAATAAATATAGGAATGGTTTCAGTCAAGTTTTAGTCTACATTTTTTTATAAGCGCTCATAATTAGTCCCATGCAGTTTTATTCAACCAGGGGATTGTAAAAATCGTCTTTCATAGACACCATTGTCGAGATTGGTTAGAACTTGTGTTCGGGTATAGGAAATCGCTCAGTATAGAGCTGAGATTAATTCCATTCTATTTTCATTTTACAGTCTTGTAGGGTTTATGGGACTATTACTACACTATACTATTTTCATTTTACAGTCTTGTAGGGTTTATGGGACTATTACTACACTTCTGACCTTTTCAATATTATTTTTTAGTTTAAAATAACCACAACATTAATACGATTGAGAATGATTACAAGTTATTAATAACTATTTCTAATATGTCTCTTTATAAGACAAATATCGGTAAATAGCCGTGTACACGTCTTGAAATTTATTCATCTATTGTAATATATCCTCCTTGCAAAATAGTCAAATTACCACATTTACATTTTTTTGCGAATCTCTCTATTGGTGATTACGACAAGAAATTGTTTTGAGTAGGAGAAAAATGATATTGACACGAAATGGCCGCCTTTGTCACGCAACATTAGACTGGACTATAACAAAGCTAATATTTAAAAAAAATTCTGTGTTTGCAAAGCTGGAGCTAAAAATGTGTTTGATTATTGGGTTTTGGATGTCTTTGCTTTGTTAAAAAATATATATGTTATACTGTCAATGTCAAATTTTAAAGAAATAACATTAAACGATATCCAATTGAAATAAACACATACATACTGTATTGCTAACATATTCTGGATTGCTTCATCACATGTTAAAGTCCGCTTGTCAAGCTGTGTTAACAGATACATTATCCGGTGGAATGCACATATCTCGGGTTGATTCTTGCGTCGTTTCTTTCTAGTTTTTCCGCCATAGAAAGCTGTGATTTATGTTTACGCTCACGAAGCGAAGCCCGACAGAATTGCGATCGTCTGTAGACAACTAGCATTGACAGTGTAAAGGTAAATGAGATGTATGTCTGTTTCAAATTAGAATATCCAATACGTTTATTGGGTAATGTATCACTTTATCAATAAATACAGCACTCTCATTTCATTCAGAACATGTTTGTTCACATCTTCATCAATCTAAAGTAGACAGTATGTTGGTCCATTCTTTGAGACAGAACATTTCCTCCGCCCATTCATCGAACAGATTTTCTATCTGAGCATTCATTGAGAAGAAATTCCAAGTCAGATTATGCTTGCTTTTTCATCATTTGGTTAGCCTCCTTAACTCTATACGAAGTTATGCAAGTTGAAGTTTTTTTTAAAGCTGTTAAATGAATGAGATTCTGTAAAATAACAACAATTCTGAATTATATCATTACAGTATCACATTGAATTCAATGTATTTTTGAAAATCAACAGAATGCTATATCTGTAATGCACATGTTTATTGAAACAAATGAAATGCATATGAATTATTCAAAGAGCTTATAAACACAGGCCGCCATCCTTCTACACTTTTTAACATGTTGAACGTCATCTGTAATCGACGCAGATAGTCTTCGTATACAAAATGACCCGGGAAATTTATTTGTGACCAGACAAAATGATACATCACTAAATTGGACAGTTTAACAGCGGTAAGTGCAAACGCTATTAATTAAAAATGTTTATTCGTCTCTTTTTTGAATAAACATTTATTCCCTTGATAGCGATAAGCAACTTGCTCTTATTGCTTCCCATTACATTAATTGCATAATGCATTCATTTGGTGCAGTGTTAGATTAAGTTTAACCAGCCTAATGATAACATTGCTACGTAAATTTATAAACATAGTGCAGCGGAACGTACATTTTCCGGTTGGGTTTTGATTATTATTATTAAATGATTCTTTGGTCTTTATACAAGTAAAAGGGACATAATTCGACAACGGCAGTGTTCCTTGAGTTAGCCCCAACGGTTGGCTACCATTGTATGATTTAGCTGAGAGAGACGGGTAGGGACGCAACCCACTGCATAACAGGTTGCCTATTTTAAGCTCAGGAGTTGTCTCCTTTCGTAACATTTGACCTAGATTTATCGGCCTATCTCTTAACATTAACTTTGTCACCACCCCGACCACCGTGACGCGAAGCTCTCATAGACCTGCTTAGCTTCGCCGCAGGTAAAAATCATCAGTAGAAAGCTATGATTGATTCTAGTCTATTTTCAGTTTACAGTTTTGTAGAGCCGTTTCCTGTGTAGTTTTATGTTAATTAGGCTTACGGATTGTGTGGTTGATCGATCAATGGAGGTAAATAGATTGGGTTCTGAAGTGAAATTAGATGTGGCCTGAAATAACACAAGAGTGTCATAATCGTATAGATTACCTTCTCTATAGTAGGCCGTGTCGAGAAAATGCCAAACAAACAAATGAACTTACACGACTGACATAAAATTTAAAAAAAACCATAGTTCTATTTTAAAACAAAGCGTTTATTTTCATAAATCTGTCCTGCTCTGAAACTTAAACCCTGTATGGTTTATTCTGTTAATACGTG
>JAVFBY010403045.1:0-14966 GCA_034781015.1 Tonicella lineata
TTTTTAATGAGGGGTAATCCGACATTTTAGCCACATTTAACATTACCAAAAACTATCTATGCCTTTAAGTTCGTGTAAAACCACAATCAATCCAGAAGAAAAAATTGGGTCCCTTTCTGTGTTTTTAAGTTATTTTTCTTTTATTTGACACTTTCATATAGACAAAATATTGTACTGAGAATACAGAATAAACTAGCGGTATACGTCAACATGGTGTTTGAGTTAATTGTCCTGAAGGCACTAGTGTACATATACCAGGACAAATAGTTGTCTCTTTGCGATGGAGGATTCGGCTTGTGACAAGTTCGAATTTCAAGGTTACAGTCAAGGTGATTGTGGCTTTTTTAGAAACACTTTACCATCACTTTAGCGAATATATGCGTGTTTAGTAAATCTCTCAGAAAAGTTAACGTTTCAATGTGGCTATATGGTCCAGATCATAATGGTATTTTTAAAAACATTTTTTCGCTGTAGCTGCTTTATTTAAGGGTGAAGTTTAACAAAACTTGTTATGTAATCCCATGAACAAGCATAAATTTCAAGGTCATAAAATATGTTTTTTTTTTTTCAAACAGTAACCATTTTAGAGAATACAAGTACTACAAAAATGCCATGCTGTGAGGGGATTCGTATCTCTTAAGACCATGCATGCCTTGTGAATATACTCTGAATCAAAAACAACAAATATTCTTAGTTTATTGTTTGCCCAACTATGGATATATATATATGGACTCTTTAGCTCAGTTGGTAGGGCGTTTGCCGTGTTAGCCAAAGGTCCCGGGTTCGATCCTCGGTGGGAGCATGTCAAAGTTGTTTTCTCTGCGAGTATAACAAATATCTAGTGTGCATTACCAATACCTCGTTTAGAGTAACTCATATCGATGTTGGTCTCGTCTTGACCGGACAATCACTTCAATACGACTGGTCAAACCATTCTTATGAACAAGACCTCCTCCCACTGTCACACAAAATACACTGGCGAAAGTATGTGTTGGCTAACACGAAAAAATTTTATAACCATTAACTGGAATCTGACTATTCCACGCAGACTAAAACTTTGGGACGAATAGGCGACCTGTCAACCTATCCGTTTCGTGCACTTTTTCAAGACGAGGAAACCCTTTTTATGGCGTTTTTCTTGAAAAATCTGTGTGAATGTGCATAGTTTGTCAAAAAATCAAAAAATAGAATGTTAATCTAAGCACCGTTGATAGCAAAGATTTATTTACAAATTGCATTGCTAACAGCTGTATTTCACCGGACGACGACCGCATAAGTTACGTCAATTTGATACATATAACTACATAAAATGAGGCATTTTTGTAACCAAGCCGGTTATATACAGACGAAGATTTTAATCAAATGACACGAAACATTGTTATTGCGTTATGCAGTCAAGTAGTTTAAAACAATAAATCGAATTATTTGCTATAACTAAGAACACATCATGCCTTTGCGACATTTAAGAATTTCACTTGATCTCTGAAATGACCTTGTTTTCGAAGATGCCAATGGCCTTCATAGTAACGCCTTTCAGTAAGTTTGATTGTTTAGCTAGTTTCTGTCGCTTTTTATTGCATAACGAAAATAAAAATAAGAATTACACAATTATATTTTGGTCTGAAAGGTTTGAAAGGGCCTTTTATTTCAAGCTTATTCAACCGTGATAATATACTGGTGACAGGACATTTTACGCACACAGAGTTGTGTTGACTAAATCCAGCAGTGTTTTTAAGGCGTTGTTGTATGAAAAAAACTGGCCTGAGAGTGTTCCAGATTGCAGAGTGAAAAGCTGTTTTTTACCTCTCCATCAAATACCTCTACACAGCTCAAGTGTCAGTTAATGTTGAAATTGCTGTCGGTACTACATTATTGGCGGATAAATATTTCGAGACGTTTCTTAAATACCTTTGTATTTCTTATATGGTAAAAGAATCACAGTTGGTTCAAATCGAGACTGCCGTGTCCTGGTATACTTGAGCTAAGGCTATGGATTTCAAAACTTGAGCAACAGCATGCTTTGAAGCTGTCATGTTGAACACAAAATCCCTGATAAAATCCACCATCTGGGTTGATTTGGACATAGCTCTTTGTCCCACCCATTATTCGCCTGATTTATCTGTTGAGTTCTACACACCGCGTGATTATCTGACACTCAACGTAATGTAAAATGTAACGTGGTCAGGGTTTTCGAAGTTCATTCACCGACAAAGGTTTCTACATTGAAAAACGATCCAAACAATTAGCAGTAACGGTAGAAGCTAATATGGGTCCAGTGATGTCAGAGGTTACTCGAGTTAAGTCGAGTAGAAAGATTAAAAGAAAACTCTAAACGCCTGATTCTTTTTATACGGTTTCCTCAGATCCAATCTGATGAACTGCTGAAGGTAGAAAAGAGTCAACTAACCACCCACACAGAATCTTCTGGGATACTGTCGGAGTTGATTTGACGGGCATTTCGTTTCAGAGCTCTTTGTCCAACCCATTATTCGCCCGATTTCTACACACCACGTGATTATCTGACTCTCAACGTAATGTATCGTGGTCAGGGTTTTCAAAGTTCGTACACCGACAAAGGTTTCTACATTGAAAAACGAGCCAAACAATTAGTAGTAACGGTAGAAGCTAATATGGGTCCAGTGATGTCAGATGATTTAAGGAATGGAATATGGGAGATTAAATCGGAGTGCGTGGATGATTCTTTATGGAATATTGAATTAAACTCGAAGGATTTGCTAGACAAGGAGGTCAACATACAGGTCAGTCTACTAGTAACAGACATCGCGGGTAAGGTAATACAATGTGAGAGATCATGCGGAGAAGAGTGGGAGACAGATTGTAATGAAAACTTTGAAGTGAAGTTATCTCACCCTGACAAGTCCGTTTATTTAATTATTTTGATTAAACCTATGCCTCATATGTGTGAGCAACCGGATGCAGATGAGGACGTTTAATTTACTTCAATATAAAATTCAGTCTGTTGTGATAGATAGACAGACAACTAGAAATAGACGTGACCTTATCTCACCTTACGTCCGCCTTATGGATTAGTCTGAATAAATTAATGCCGTACTATAGTCTGTTTGATTGGTGTTTAACGTCGTACTCGGAGGTATTTCACCTATATGACGACCGTACTATAGTAAGTTACTGGATGTTTACATTATGAGTGCGTATGGTTCTGATACACCATATTATATAGATAACAAATAAAGATGTGTTTTTTATTGTATAAACAATGTAACGTACAAGAAAATAATGTGTTATACACATATGGTCTCGATTTCAAAGAGCGTTTTAATTGTATTAATCTGTACAATGTTTTTATATCCCCAGTTCCAGTTGTGTCTTTTACTGCCACAGCGATCAGCAAAAGCTTTTCCCCAAAAATGAATGATAAAACAGTTAAATTCCAACATGTGAAAGAAAAAACATTGAAGAAACATCCATCCTAATACCAGTGTATTTCTCTGTCCTGTTAGTAAAATTTATTTATTTTGTTGTGTCACTTCCCTTCATAAATGAAGGACCGGCTTGAATGTCAGTGTACGTACATGTAGGCCCTAGGTTAAGGAGTTAACTAAAACCAAAGAGGCCAGCACTTTTTCTGGGGGAACTTCACCTCAAATGAGGCGACAATGTGTGCGTAAAAGTAATGGGTAGCACATGACGCACATGGCTCACAGAAGATTTTGACAATAAGAGCTCATTCAGTGGTCACCTCAATCGTAAGCCACAATATAGAGAAATTAAGCCATACTTAAGAGGCAGTATTCTCCTATAACGAGGAGATAATTATGTCCTAATAAGTATGTACCAGGGGCATATTAAAGAATTGATGGCCACAATTATGAAACACCATAATGAAACGAATTCTTTGTCCAGTGTCCGTAGTATTTGGGTGGTTCATTTGATTTGTTTTTATCGCCGTATACCGTAAACAGGGTATTTTATCTTTATGACGGAGAAAAATAAACAACACAAAAATAACATGTAATAGAGTATTGTGACAACTCCAAAGAATGATGAACAATTATTTAACAGTGTATATTTCGGTTAATTTAAACCATCTTCAACAGTGACATTAACAAAGATACAACAAGTATTTAAAGCAGAAAATATGCAAATTATAACATATATGAATTTGTATTTAAAATGAAATGCATTGGTAAACATTAAAATCATGTTGCATGTCAATTATAAATTTATGGTACAATTGAGATGAAAAGAATACGGTTCGTCATGATGAAAATGTTTACGTACTGAGATTCATTACAAAATACTGTAGGATTGTTGAGTAATGGTACATGTCGGATGTTTAACTTAGCGTCTGGTGAGTAGTAGCTGATTATAAATGGTATGTAATACTTGGGTAAACCCTTATAGATTGCAGTTAGGCTAATATATCCTTAGAAAAACATGTAGGTATACAATGACAATATGGTGAATTATTGGGAATGTTTATGAACAGAAAAATAACATACTTCGTGTCAAATCGTGTTAAAATATATAAAAGATTCATAGTGAAAAAGAACGATTTAATTATAACTACATGTATACATCTGGCTATCAAATGAAATTGGTAAAATAAACAAAATCATGAAATTAACGAACATAATTATATATAATAAATTTATCACTAATTAAAACTATAATAATCCTACAGTGTTTTTATAGTGAATTTCAGTAGGTAAACTGTTTTATCACCCTAATCGTATCGTTATGTTCTGAATTGTACGATACATTTATAATTAAAATTTACTATGATTTTAATGTTAACCAATGTATTTCATTTTAACTATGTTAATTGGCATATGTTCTGCTATAAATACTTGTTGTATCTTTCAAAATGTCACTGCTGAATTGTTAATCTTGAGCTATTCAAAGAGATTTAATGACAGAGTTAAGGGCAACAACTCTAGAAGATATTGACAGAATATAGTTAGTTATTTAAACACACATCGTTTGGGTATGAATAACATGCTAGTTCGACGCTTAGCAAATAAATGTTTTCATCTTAATACAAGATTGTCACCAACATAACCTATTAACCTAATTAGGCAAGCTGATTTTCTGACACGGTCGATATCTGTTTCTACAATCCCCAGTGTGACATTTGGTTTGATTGATTGATTGATTTATGTTTCACGCCACATTCAGCGGTATTTCAATAAGCTGTGGCATGGACATTTTAACATTTTATATTTAACAAGTATTGCAGTCTAAAGCACCTAAGCAGTACATCAAATAGCGAAATGTTATCAACTGAATTGGACAGACATAAGTGTTAAAAATGTTAAATATATGTAGCATTTAGGATAAAATACATTACCAGAAAAACGTTCCAAGCATGAAGGATTAAAGATAAAATGATTTACAAAAAACGATATATTAATCGTTTTCATTTTTAGAAATTAGATTTCATGATGCACACCTATCTCTTTCATGAATTTAATGACAACATCGTCAGCAATGTTGTCAAATAGGTCCGCCATGAAGGTGGTTTGACAGCTCTGCAGTCCATGGTATAGGGTGATGGTGGGGGTGGGGTGGGGTGGGGTGGTGGTGGAGGGTATAATGAGACGAGTGGTGGTATCATTCCAGCTATAATGGCATTGATATGTTTTCAAACATTTCTATTTAATTATGACTCTACCTTATCTGATTATTATGTAATGATGTAACGTTCAACGGTTTTATGTGTGGCTTTGAATATTTCTTTATGTGATCATTTTCATTGGTGAATATAAAACAATCAATCATCAAAACCAAATCAGCTACCAGGCATCGCGTCAGATTGAGGTCATTGGTTTGTCTGACGAAAACAATCTCAAACCTTATATTACTTACTAAAAAGACTGAATTGTTTAGATAGATGTTGATTTCACTGACTTCAAAGCGAGTAAATAGTTAAATTCATTCCGTATTTTTGAATTAACGATGCGCGACTTAAGTTGCGCAAAATCCTATTATGTGAATTGAATCGACTCGGAACGCAACGTCACGTTTTTTGGACCCAAAACACACAGGACGCGACGTGAAAAACACGACAATTACGCACCATCGAGCATTCATTTAAAACCACTTGCAGTTGTGTCTGACTTGACTCGGTATGGCTTTATCCGAAGTAAAGCAAAATCTACCCAGAACGCAACGTCATGTGGTTTGGATAAAAATGCACACATGCAGGACGCGACGTGACAGTCACGTGACTCGGTTAAGCAGTATAACACTACTTATTATGTAAAACAATAGGAGACTCGTAAATAGTGGAAAGGGAGATAAGTTTGGACCCTGACGCTGGTTTCATGGCGCGAAATGCATTCGAATGCGACTCATATCAAAGCCGCCACCGAGCAATACAATTGCGTCACTTTCGAATCCCGTTCGCGTCGAAAAACAGGCTTTAGGATCAAACAAGAATCTTTGGAAAAAATACAGACACGTGACCAGACTTCCGACAGAATCGAGTAGGTGTGCATGGGAAGAATTTACCTCACCACAAAGTCGGGTCGATTCTGTCGCAAGCGACTGAATCGCGTAGATGTCATTGGCCTTTACTGTGTCACGAGTACTGCATAATAAGTAACGTTCTGTTTTTTCACAGAGCGGCGCGGTGCCACATGTTCATTTGTATGTGCAACCTTGGCAGAAAAAAGTCTTTTTACGCTTTGCCAAACAACACGACTTTGGCGCCTTGTAAAATTGTGAAATGGGCTCAAAGGATAATTATTTCTTTAAAAAAGACGTCGGTCCGAATTATGAGTTTGATAAGTTAATTCCTAATAATCACACCAGCAGGAAGCGCTATCGATATAGTGTTCTTCTATCTTTTAAACAACAGCTGGTTTAAGCTGCTATTCTAGTTAGGGTGGATTTCGTCGCATGTCAATGCGGTCCTGTATATGTCGTCATTTATAGGACTGGGTGTCAAATTCTAAAATCTCATTATTTTAACTTCGTTTTGTAATCGTTTTTTTCCATTTATGAGAAATTATACAGATAAGCGACACAAATTGTACTGTTTGGCGCAGTTTAAACAAATAAGCGCAGCAAAATTATATGATAAGGAGATTTATCATGATTAGGAGAGCGAATTTTCACAGCTAGGCAACATTATATGATTAAGCGACTTATAGATTGTACGATTTGGCGCAAATTATATAAATAAGCGCAAACCAATTACATGATTAGGAAATTTATCATGATTAACCACAAAAATTATATAGATTAGTCGCCGGTACGAATTAGGCGAGAATATACGTTTAGGCGACCAACACCCCCTCCCCCATCGGCTGTTATGGTTTGGTCAGAACGCTACGCGGTCGCGGAGTATTCTACAACTCGGTGATTCACCTCTGGCTGCCTATAGCCCAGTCATATTGCCAGTGTTCATGATTAATTTATTATTTAACCAAAATATCTAGAATGCTTGCTCTACTTCAATCCAGATTTCTTATAAAAGGATAAAACATCAGTTTGACAAAACACAAGCTACTTGGCCATAAAATATATTACGAAGCAATCAATCCATACATAAAATTTGAGTTTTATTTATTTGGATGAACAGCAATATTGCAATTACTGATTATTACAATTTGCTTCTAATCAGTCTCAAGTGCCATCAATGTGCATCTTTCCATTTTCATTTTTGAAAATGTTTCCAAACAGCGGGAGGAGGGGAGAGGGGAGGGGGGACCCCCTCTCGGACTCTCCCCCGCTCCGGCGCATACGCCGTCGCCGTACGCCATCGGTCTATCATAATGGGGACTTTCTCTTTTGTTTTTTTTTGTAGATCAGAAGGATTTTATAAACCGTCTAATGCAAAGTAGTTATGTAACAATAAATATGTTGCCTGTGCAGACAATAGCTTAATGTGGATTACAGAGCACTATACTGGTGTATACAAATGAGATAAAAAGGACTTAATTGAAAATGGCTTTTATCGTAAGCGGTTTCTTTAATCAAATTCCTTAATTGGTTATTCACATATCAGTTCTTATTTAGCCAAAACAAAATAAGATAAGCCAGATTGAAAATTGGTAAGTGTTTGGTCGACCATAGTGTTGACTTATATCAGATCGATTTTATAAACCATGTCATTGTGGCCTTAAGTAATAGTGAATATGTTGCTTGTTGGAATAACAAAGTTGTTTGTGTGGCACTATATATTAGTAAAAATAGACGAGATGAAAAGGGCTTTATTGACAATGGTAGGCAAAACTTTTCAAAACAAATATGCTTATAATACAGTGTAGGATGTGCGGGCTATATTTTAGTTAATTGCCTTAGGACAGTGTTTTAGAGTTTGTTGTTTTTAATATTTTGTGTAACATTATGTTGTTTTGAAAATTTGAAATTGAATGAATGCGGGTTTGAAGTTCAAAACCTGCTTCCATATTCAAGATGGATTATTGAATTTTACCTTCACATAATTATATCTATATATATACAATCGTGGAGTTTCCTTGCTGATCAATGCCATTATCTACCATTAACTTTTAAAGTCAAAGAAGTAAGATGCAATAAACTAATTTTCAATAAAGTGGCTAATAAAAAGATAGCATGATTTCGGAACAAATTTATTAACGTGCAAAGCCAGCATACATTGCAATGCAGGATGCTTATTCTGTCTTCCATTATCCTTGAGAGCTCCATGGACAGCGATAGCTGAAGACCATCGGATGGCCCTTTTAGTGTGACTGACTATCAATGCAGAAAAAGTATCCCAACTTTTTCATTTATAGTAAATCGTCTTTTTCTTATTATGGATCTCAAAACTACAGAGAATGTCAGAAGACAAATAGTGTGCATTTTTGTTTTAAATTTCACTGGGCAACAAACCCTATTATTGCATCTAGCAGTGTGTGTATGTTACAGTTTAAATGGGGAAAATGGATTCATTATTGTTAATCCTTACGAATTTTCAGAGATGCCAGGGCCTTGGCGGCCCCTGGACCCCAATCAAGTGGCTGTACTAGTTAAGCACCATGACCATAGAAGGAGGCTTTATTCAAGTTAAGCCTAGGGGCCCAAGTGGTCGATCTATAAAAATGTATATTACAATACCGTAACAACTACCCTACTGATCGCATTGACAGAACCTTCCATCAAACTCTAAAACCACCTAATAATCAACCAAGACCTTTTGAAGACCGCTCCCCATTCACAATTACCTTCCCCTTTATTGGTAACATAAGCTACAAATTGAAGAGATTATTAAAGAAAAGTGGCAACATTGATTGTGTTTTTCTCAAGCAATGCATCTTTTAAAACTTGCCTATACTAGCAAAAAAAAATCCAGCACCAACAAAATTCAGCCCAAAGGATGTGTCTACAAAATCGAGCGCTCATGTGCCAAACACTACATAGGAGAAACCTGTCACCTCCTTAATAAAAGAACACCAAACTTCAACGGACTGAAATGACAGAAATTCTCTCTGACCATATCTCTGAAAATCTCTCACATAAACTAATATGGACTGATATCAAAACTTTAAATGTAAATATAACCAATCTAACAACATCAGGGTTGCCACAGATATTTCAAAACAAAAATTCATGACTTTTTCGTGACTTTTCATGACCAAATCTGACAATAGTTCATGACTTTTACCATACGAAATGACAAAACCAGGAAACCAGTATTACACAATAGAGGTTATTTTTATTGGTTCCATCTCCACCTCTCCCCTTTAAAGCCGACCGGTCCACCCGCTGGTCACATTTATTCCTTCTCTTACAACATACAACAAGTGCTTGATGTGAGAGAAAGAACATCCATAAACACACCCACAGTTCCTGGTGTGTTCAGACCCTACACAACCTAAAATGATTATACTAGTATTGTAGGTATAATCAGGTGCTCAGAGAAAAGAAAATTCATGACTTTTCATGACTTTCCCTAAAATTTTCTAAATTCATGACTTTTTCATGACAATTCAGGACTCGAACATTTATTCAGGACCATTCAGGTTTATTCATGACCGTGGCAACCCTGCAACATGCAAACTCGTGGAAGCCATTCAAATCCAAAAGAACTAAACCTGAAATAAACAGAGGCATTGGGTTCTGCTGAACAAATAAGAACCCAATTTCAGAGAAAAAAAAACTATATTGAAATATAAGGAATTGAAATGCGCCTTAGAGAAGTTCAAAGCTCAAAACTGAAAGTCAAGAAATAACGCGTATTCAAGAATATCAAAACGCTTTTCGAAAAAATAAAAGGTGAAAATGTAAATATGTTTATAACTAATAATTTCCACTGCAATCATAGTAATCCCATGGTCAAGGCTGACATTAAGATGGAAAATTCGGAAAATTACCCCTACGATATCTGAAGTCCCCTTCTGTGATCTATCATATATACCTAAGCAGGTCTTGAACCAGTGAAGCTGACGAATGCATGGGACGTACATGGGATTGATTGTAAGGATACGTTACTTTTTTCGCATATAAATAGGCCATTTTCGTTAACGCATCATTTTAGTGTCATTTTGTTATACAAGTATGTTTTTTTTTACGGCTTTCCAATAGAAAATTATAAAACATTTAATAATATTACGTAGACTTACATGTACCTTGCAAATCCGAAGTAATTAATACAGCGCTTTAACAAGTGCATTATTTTGGCTCTGTTTCTATCGCTTTTCCACATTTATAAGAAAATATACAGATAGGCGACGCAAATGTACTGTTTGGCGCAAATTATGCAAAGTAGCGCAGCAAAATTATATGATTAGGAGATTCATCATTATTAGGAGAGGTATTTACCACAACTAGACGACAATATATGATTAAGCGACGTAATTTTTACGATTTGACGTAAATTATATAAATAAGCGCAAACCAATTGTATGATTAGGAGATTTATCATGATTAAGCGCAAACATTCTATAGATTAGACGCAGGTACGAATTAAGCAAGAATATACGTTTTTTTTGTAGATAGTTCATAGTTGTAGATAGTTGACTGTGATACTATCACAAACAGCTCTGTTCAAATGCGAACAGATGTGTTGATTTATTACCGACAGACAATTTTAAGGCGATCTGAATGGTACAGTCAGCCTAACCTTGGTACAGCCTGATTCATGCGACGGCAAACTGGAACAGTTTTAAAGCTATTTGCGATGAAGGTGGTAATTTGCATATGGCGAAAATAATAATAATAATAATCTTTATTTCAGACTAGAAAGTCCATATACATACAGGATGTTTTAATACATAAAAGCAAGTTAACCCTTGCTCATATTATTTAGTACATGTTATAAGCACCTACCAATCATGTCCGAAACGTTGGAGCGTGTAGCATACAAAACCCAAAGCTGGGGTATTTTCTCACGCACCCACCAGATGAAATGGACAAGATATAAATGCTCATTCTTCAACAGAAATTCATCTATATATAAGGTATATGTGCATATAGTATTGTTATCATTTTGTGGCTTAAAAAGTTCCTATTGTGATAAGTATATTAACTAGGAGTGTGAATTTAAGCCACCATTAGGCATGCCATTGGCCTAGACGTGTGCGCCCACCATTTAGGCATGTCATTGGCCTAGAAGTGTGCACCCACCATTTAGACATGTCATTGACCTTGTGTCACGGTCGGTATATTAAAGAACAACCACCTAGGCTTCATGCATATCTAGTATTAGCTTGATAATGTCAGCCAGACGTCTCATTTACAAATAAAATAATAAATACATCTAAGACTAAAAATGTACAGTCTGTAAACAAAATATACCTAAATTAACCCTTACCCTAAGTCCGACTTAAAAAAACTTGAGAATTAATTTAATAAAGGTCCAAGTTCGCTCTATCACTGTGCTATCAGGGCAAACAGAAAATACTGCTTGAATTTTATAAATGTTACATGTTTACCCTACATGATACATGTGACTATGACGTCACTGGATCTTGTCCGCGTGACTATTTATGAAGCCTAGGTGGCTGTTGTTAGCGGTTGCCTAGCGTTACCTATCGTCACACTCACAATTACACCAAATTATCTGCTTTCTTATTAGGAATGGTGGCCCATTCCTTTAAAAGACTAATGAGCAAACTATGAGAAATCAAAACTAGATTCTGAATAAAGCTACCGTTTTATAAAAGTGTACACCTCTTTTTTCCCCCCTTTCTCATTGTTTAATTAGAAATGTACATATACTCTAACAATATTTATTTTACAACTGTATCACATTTGTATGGCAGTAAATTTCTATATAACTTCGTATTATAAAAATATTTCTTAATATATGTATTTTGCATTTTGACATCTGGGAGTTACCTT
This sequence comes from Tonicella lineata, assembly GCA_034781015.1. NCBI lineage: Eukaryota > Metazoa > Mollusca > Polyplacophora > Chitonida > Mopaliidae > Tonicella > Tonicella lineata. The sequence continues at coordinate 12,295 of JAVFBY010403045.1, forward strand.
CTCCAAAAATATAACTTCCCAGAGTGCATCAGTTTAAAAGTTCCATCTGTTCTCGTCGAATTGTTTCTGTGGGCTTTATCACATCATCTATATCTATAAATGAAAGGCGTCTGTCTGTGTATGTGTGTTTGTCTGTGTGCCTTATTTTCCCAAACGAAAACAGATAGACCACACAAACCATAAATATTCTGAAAGGGCATTACCCAGGGAAGGTTTTAGGCAGATACCAAATGGGGGTTACTTTTGTCTGTCTCTGTGTGTGTTTGTCTGTGGGCATTTTTCTTCCAAACCAAAAGAGATAGGCCCCACAAACCAGATATATTCTGAAAGGGCTTGACCCAGGGAAGGATTAAATTTAGGCACATAAACTTTGGGCTAACTTTCTGACGCCTCCTCCTGGCACTGTACCTACTCACTTCAAGTTTGGTTAGACTAGTGAAGCGGTGCGGGTATAGCTAGTACATTATAACAGGGAGCTCCCCCCGCCACCCCCCCCCCCCCAATGCTGGAAAGTCTACCTAAATAGGGGTTCCATACTTCTAGTTAATATACTGCTGCTATAAGGCATATCCTGAGTTTCGTTATTTTGGTCCCGCACTCTCTTAGAAAAAGATGTGGCAATTTAAAATATTTGTCTGTTTTTCGATTGCTGTAGCCTACATCATAGACGCAAAAGTAGAACAAGAACTGGGCTTTATTTCGCTAAATTTATCCTTTTGTTTGTCTTTTCTTTTTCGCTTGGTCCGAATGCCAAAAAAAAGTACCAGTACATCTAATTTCGCGAAATGTGTCTAATTTGGATTTTTGGCTTTGGATGAAGTAAGAAAAAAAGGCGGTATTTGATGATAATGGAAAACAAGATAAAAATATTGTACATGGAACACCAAGAAAGCACAATTGCCCATGGCTGCATCCTGGTTACGTCATACTGTTGGCTGAGTTCACAAGGAGATCACAACTTACTGCTGACGATTCGCTATCTGACTCAATCCGCATGAGTTGTTAGAGAGGTTTATTAATTTATTTTTAAAAAATTAACTTTTGCTCTCTGCTCTATTTTGTTGCTTGTTTATCGGACTTTTCTCCCTTGATTAGTTTACCAGATGTGGGGTCGAAGTTACAAAGCCGTTTCCCACATAAAAACTTAGACAGTTGTAAATTATGAAAAATTCATGTTCAATAAACAATTAACATAAAAGAATGAGAATGAGGAAATCAATCAAAATACAACTCATCGGGCTCATTCTTAACACGAAAAAAATCTATGTTTTTAATTGAAGCCTGATTAATCAGTAAAGCTTAAAATTATCGAAGTTGAAATAACTGCCATGAATCGGCCTTCGGGACAATCTCCAATAGTTAATCTGTGTAGTAAAAGGTGGCTTAATTTTATCATCTATCGTCATTTTTGTGTAAAGCGACATTTTGTGGAAGCTTTAGACGTCTGTAGGCCTATGTGAGTAACATTATTTTGATGGGCAAATTTATGAAATTGAATAAAAAATTATTTGATCTCATTTGAAAATCGTTGTACTATTTTTCTCTTCTTATTATAGGCTCTATTAAACAAAAGAAAGGCAATTGTTGTCACGTATTTTAGCGATCAAGGTAGATATCTGAGGACATATGGTGACATTTTGTTCGCCAGATTTTGGCGAATCTTAGATTTTGTCCACGATAGAAATGACATCAGCTCACGAACATTCCTATCTGTTTAAGCAAAGTTGGATGCCACACGAAGTGTGGTAACGTCACGACATTTGCCCTGAACGCTGTGACGTCATGACACCCGCCGTCCATAATGACGCCCGTAACGCCCGATGCCCCACGCCACCGCCGCACACGTGCGGTGGTGGCACACATCGTGTGACGCAGCGGGCATTACGGGCATCGTTACGGGCGGCAGGCGTCACGACATCATGACGTCACAGAGCTCAAGTCACCAAACTTCGTACGGCGTTGCGGGTGTCGTGCGTCGGCGGCGAAAGGTGCGACGGGCCTCATGACGTCGTGGCGTCACTTCGTTCAGGGCCAATGTCGTGATGTCATCACACGAAACTTCGTTCACGGCGCTGGTGGAAGGTGCTGCGGGCTTCATGCGGCGGCGGCAGAAGGCGCTGCAGGCGTCATGCGTCATGCGGTGGATGGCGCTGCCGGCGTCATTGCGGGTGGCGGGAGTTGGGTCCGTTAGAATAACACCCGTGTTGGCTGATAACCTTCAGTTGCCGCTGCACTTCTTCAAGAAGGATGACGTTTGTGTGCAACATCTGTATTCGTGGCTATACAAGGCATTACGATATGGCACGGCATAAATCAAACAAGCACTCCGACGAAATAGACACTGAGTCTTTGAGGAAAGTATTTGACCTTCCACCAGACGAAGGGCTACGAAATGTTGTACGGATGAGGAAAGATATGTTTCACCAAGTTCTACCGTTAGGATATCCCTTGAAGGCAAGCGGTTCATCACAAGAAGTGTGAATATAACCAGCCTGGAAGTCAATCACAATAATACGCTATGTGTTATTATGTAAGAACAGCTGGGGTGACTCTCCGACCCGGTTTTGTTCGAATTGACGGAGAAAATAAAATTTAAGTCAACGATTATTTGTCTTTGGTTATTTTGTACATAATGACGGCCGTTTTATTACGGGCGGCGGGCGTCATATTAC
>JAVFBY010403156.1:0-14961 GCA_034781015.1 Tonicella lineata
ACGGCGTGCCAGCCCCATGGGTGGAGGAAACCACCGTTCACGTCACTGGCAGCATAAAAGACGAGACAGAAAAAGGGGGGAAAAAGAATAAAAAAACAGCATGTAAAAAAAACCCACTACTTCCTGATGCCCTTTAATTCTGAGAGCACCAGGGCATCAGGAAGCTCCCGCCCAACCACCCACAGTATAGGTGTCGAAGTCATATGTAATATCTAATATTTATTTGGCAAATAACGCAGTAACACTGTCCCTCACCAATGGTTATGGCTAGGAAAAGCAGCGTCTAGTCATTTGTTTCTGATGACTGCTACGCAGTAGCATGGATTCATACATATGTGGGGTTCAAGAAAGGTCACTGTTTAAATTGTCATATGAAAAATCAGATAGCAGGAAGCATAGAAGCTTTTAATCTAGGGCAGTCCCAGTGGAATCCCCTATTCACCCACCTTGGATTGGTAGGCGATCCTCTGATTGGTCGACCGATGGACATCATTTGGGTGAGTTTGTCCTCAGGCCTACATCGCGACAATAAAATACTGGGGGAGCTAATGTATATTTGATTTTAATCAGACTGGTGCTATCTGAGGAATGCTACGCAGTAGCACGGATCCAGCAGACACGAGAAGTTACTTAGTGTTGAGTGAGCTTAGTGCATTATCAGCACAGATGCTATGTGATGATGTCACTGACTAGGTTGTGCGTGTGTATCTATGTATGCATAGAAGTTATCCCTTGCATAGGGAGATATTTGTACTTTTAGTTTTTAACTTTTTTCACGAATTGGTTATTATAGGTGGAGTTATACTTAACTGATGCCCAAAAATTAGAGGCTGTGGTCAGCCGAAAGCCCCAAAAGTGAAAGAACAAGTCCGCACTGCGAGACATACCCCGGGGCCAGCAGCAAATACGATTACTGCAGCTAGATACAAATGTGAAGGTGCAGAGGCATGTATTAATAACACATGCCCTAACACCTTGGCATTTGGGGTGTGTGCATGTATAAAGAAAGACTAATCCTGTGGCTGCAGGCTTTGATGCATATATTATAAACAAATGCCTCAAAGCCTTGACATTTGTGCTGTGCCCATTTATAAACTTCCTTTTTTAGAAAACTATGGGAAAATTGAGAATTCCGACTCCGTTATGACTCACGTATTACTATCAGGTATATACTACCCAATTTTCAGAGCAATTCTAACATTGACAGAGAAATAGTCAATTTAGTTAGTGTTACATCACCAACAACAACAAAATCGCCAACAAGAGAGTGAGTAATTCCTGGACACCGTTCACCACAGGGTAAAAGGACATGAGTAAGCAATTTGAATACCCACTATATTTATTTGAATGATAATTGCAATATAAGGAACAAAACCCAGTAGGCCTATATATGCATGTACAGTACAGAACTAACTTTACATAGAACGCGCCTGGAACAAAAACAAAAACGCGCCTAATAGCGCGTCTAAGAGGTATGACAGTCACGACTAGTCTGAATTTAAACACGCTGTTTTTAAATTAAGGCGCGTCAGGAAAAAAAATAGGTGCACTTCCATGTACATAAAATCCTGACGCACCGAAATTAATTCAGTATAACAGTTTGTAAATCACGCGAAAGCATTGTCCTATCAGAATCGGGATTGGGAAAATAACTCGCTCAATCGGTCTGAGAAAACGCGACAACCCCAGATGATGTTGAGCTGTAGAGCAACAAGATAGAATAACTGCACATGGCAGACGCCTGAATTTGAACAGATTTCCGACGCGACTGAACATATTTTCAACGCTATATAACATATTTTTGAGGCGCTTAAAAAGATTTCCGACGCATCTGAAATTAAAATGGGCGCGCTTAAAAATCTCCTAGTTGCGCCTACTACCAAAATAGATGCGCCAGAAAAAAAGCGCAGTCGCGCTTTATAGTTGCGCCTATCAAATAGCGCTGGGACATATTTAGTCGCGATTTAGTCGCACTAATATCGCGCCAGATGTAAAGTTAGTTCTGCCCTGTACTGAAGCTGCCCCAACCCAAAATGAATGGCCGGAATAAGCTTTATTTGCTAAACCATTTGCTGTAAAATTATGCCAAGTTTGCAAAGAAAATAAGTTTGTGATAAAGCTTGTCCTGCTTCAGTTACAAACTATTGGTCATGTTTCTGGCTGATATATCTAAGTCTGAGTTTGTAAAAAGTTTTCATGCAATCAACTGGGCAAACAAAACGACCAGACCGACAGAAATTAATATTCACACCTTGATTGGTCGTATCAGTTTTGGATGTCTTAATTAAGATGTAAAATAAATTCATGACCTCCTGGTGCCCATTTAACATCTTCAAAACACAAATTGTTATTTGCACCAAATTTATTCATAACAGTAAATTCCCCACATCTTAAAAAAGTACTGTGCACACTGCGATCATCATCTTGTCTAAATATAGGCCAAAAATTCCTCCCCTGAGGGCTGTGATGATCTGGCATAACACCTGGTAAGTAATGGGTAGTCGCACTTTCTTTGTGCTTTTGTCTACACATTGGCTTTTCTGTATTGCATTCAAAGTAAGATGGAGGTGATACAGAGGCAGTCCGTATGCACTAAGTAATGGATTACTTTGACCTGATTTAATGTAGAACTCAAATACCAGCTACATATAAGTATGACGTAATGGAGACTGCTTTGAGATTTAAGTTCTTCAAACAATGTACTACAAACAAACAGATAATATGTTCATCAGTAGGTGGTAAATTAGCCAAGGATACGTTGATGAAGTTTAAAAAACAAGATATTGCAGATGAGTATAATTTTAAAGTGTTTTGGCTCACTGATTTCTCCAACAGTTGTTGGAATTCATTATTCAGGTGAAAATTATTTATGAGTGCTGCTGGCACGAAGTAGCCGTCTGCTCGGCATGTGGGGCGAGTGACCAAAATCTCTGCTTCTGAAACCGAGACGAGTCTGCAATTTTATTACAGCATCCTTCAATGATTATGTGCATGGAATAAGCCATGAAGTTGTACTTAGCCTGGCAACAAGTTAGTCGGCGCAAAAGAAGCATGATACATGTAGCTGCAGATTTGAAACGGCCTTTGTTTATAAGGTAGACCGTGCTGGTATTGTCACAATGTAGTATGATTTGTTTACCAGTCCACGAGTGACCCCACAACATAGCAGCTACTATGATTGGATACAGCTCCATATCATTAGGCCACTCGGATTGAAACCATTTACCCTGAAGGAAACCACCGTAGTGGATGTTGCATCTGTGTACAGATCAATGTCATGGTTTGAAATTATGGAATTATCCAAAAACACTTTTGCCATTCCATTGTTTCAGGAAAAACTGCCACATAGCTAAATGCCTCCAAGCATCCTTATTAATGGTCACGTAAAAGTGTAATTCTGACACTTTATGGGCTGCTTCCAATAAGAAAGATACAAATGAACGCCCTGGCACCACTATTTGGCAAGCGAAGTTAAAATGACCCAAGAGACTAAGCACTTCTCGTTTTTTGACTGACTGTTGCTGTTTAAATTTCTCTATGAATTCAGTGATACAAACTATCTTGTTTTGTGGCAAACGACACTCCATGTTGATTGAATCAAGTATGATGCCCAGATATTCGAGCTCTGTAACTGGCCCAAATGTTTTGTGAGGGGCTGTAGGTATATTTAATGAGTTGAACATCAGAGACAAAATAGCTCGGGAGCGTTCACCTATAACACTAGGCCTATCTACTATCAAGAAATCGTCCAGTAAATGGAAAATACACTCTATTTGGTATTTATTAATTGCTATCCAACATAAAGCTTGAGACAATTGATCAAAAATTTTTGGACTAGAGCGTGAACCAAATGCTAATCTTGTGTATAAATAATAATTGTCTTCCCATTTAATGCCATACAAGTGCCATAAGTCTGGACGTATAGGTATTATCTTGAAAGCATCTACTATATCTGTTTTAGTAAGTTGTGAACCCTTGCCAAATTCTTTGATTTTATTAGTTGCTTGGTCTATGTTGGTATATGTTAGGGAGAATTCTGCTTTGTCTATAAGCTCATTTATACTGTCATGATCTGGATTTACATGTGGAGATGACAAGTCTACAATTAGCCTTTTCTTCCCCGAATACTTTCCTGTTGCTATGCCCACTGGGCTGACTCTGTAGTTATCAAATGGTGGTGTTAGGTAAGGACCAATCAAATAACCTTTATTGACTTCAGTGAGAATAAGAGACTTAGTTGTTAAGGGATCTTGTCGCGCTGATAACAAATTCCTACATTCAAATGACTGTGTTGGGGGATTATTAACACCTGTATCGAAGCCAAACCTCAAGCCCTCGATTAACTTATTAACAAAGGCTCGATCTGGATGATCAATTAAATCTTTATCTAGCTGAGATATATTAATAGGTGTGCTAGCAACAAAATGGGCACAACTTCTATGCTCCATCTCATCTACTAGTAACTGTCATGGTTTACCCCCTTTAGAATCTTTACGATTTTGTGTTTTGTATACTGTTTGGCATATCGACTGTGCATGTTCCCCATGACAAGACACACACACATGTGCAAAATTGCATGCTGTTCGTGTGCAGCCTGATGTAGCATTGAAATTGTTACAGATTTCTTTATTCTGGAATAAAACCCTAGCTCGACCATATTTGTCAACATTACTTTTGGCCGTGCTGTTAGAAACATTTCCCTTACTGGTAAATTTAGCAGTAGGTTGCTGTGCCAATTGTGAACAAAAATGTGTTTCATGATTTAACTGGTGGCATATACCACAAGCATTGGCTTTACATCCTGCAAAATAAGTAGTAAACAACTTGTTGTCCCTAATGGACCAATCAACTTTTATGTTACGGTGCTGTAGCATAGCTGCAGCTTTAGCTGAAAATGCTTTGTGGTACTGATAAAATACAGTGCCCCCAAATTTACCCGCCATATCAACAACATCAATTAGATAAGCATCTAGTTCAGTTCTACGGTGCGGGTACGCCTCACACATTATGTTACGGTAAATAGAGAAAGCTTTAATGAATTCGGTTAATGACAAAATTCGCTGTAGACGTGGGTCATTTCTCATTTGGAATGTTTCACCATTATTAGTGACCATAAGTCTACAGTTATCCATATCATAAATCAGCAACGAAGCTAAATTAATGTCTTTCCCTTGCAAAATGTTCCTGCGCATAGTGGGAGACACAGTTTCAATGTCCGGCAAGCTTTCGGAAGGAACTCCGTGGATGGAAAACTTACCGCCAGACGCGTTACAACAGTTCTGACCGATTCCCGATCCGAATGTGGCCGTGGTAGCTGACAAACCCAGGTTAGAGGCCGAGGAAGCTGGCAGACCCAGGTTAGAGGCCGAGGAAGCTGGCAGACCCAGGTTAGATGCCGCGTATGCTGTCTGTAAGGTGTACACTTCCTGTTCCGGTACTGCAAAGGCTTGTTGAATCGATGGAATGAACAAATGAGTTCCATCAGGACGCCCCAAGGAAGCCAGGGAAGGTAGGCTACCTTGACTAGTCATGTTGAGCTGGCTTAAGTCCGGTGTGGCTCTGCTGGCAGATAGATCCTTCTGTAACTGGTTGCTGGCAGAGAGGTCCGCCTGTAACTGATTCTGGTTGACATTAACTTCCTCCTGCGCAGTTAGTTGCGCAGTAGTATTGACAGGTTCGATCACATTGTTACATTTGTATAGGGCAATCAGGCTGGCTTTTGAAAAGTTTACTGGAGTCACAACGCCGATATTTTGCAGCTTCTCTTTAATTTCTGCAACAGTTAAGTTGTTTATATCAGCCCTGTCCCACCTATTGTTATTTCTGGTAGCCTGACCATAGCTGTCTCTCTGTGGACTGTTGACTGCAGGGCTACTTGTAGCAGTCGCCCGTCTAGGCCGTCCGCGTGGCCGGGCCGCCGAAGTAGCCAGAGATGTATCCTCACGACGTCTAGCCGCCCTAGTAATGTGGTAAGGACCACGGTGCATGGTAAAATTGAATTTTTTACGATAGTTAACTTTTTTAACTAGCTCCTTCCTACTTGCCGGAATTTAACTTAATGAAGCATGTGGGTTTGTGTACCGCGAAATTTTGATTGCACGTGTGTATCTAAGATATTGATTGGCTCACTCCACTACCTCACGTGTGCAGCATGAGTGAAGCATGAGTGACGTCTTGTTTACGTGACAGTGCAGCGTCATAGCACTCCCCGACCTGGTTGTACAAACCACACTCAATCACCTCTTATTGAGTTACAATAAATCATTTGGTAGATTCACATTAAACTTTTGTATAACAAGTGAACAATAGTATAAAGGCATCTATTAAACGTGTGTTTATGCAAAATAATGAGCCATAGATCTAATTAACAGCTTCTTATCCCGTTTGTTGTTGTTGTTGTAATGTTGTGAGGGGAACCACATGCTCCATCTTTGCAGCGCCGAAGACGGCTTTTGTTGGAAGACTGCTTACCGGGCACTACGGCAGGCAGACGTATTTAGCTTTAATTCAAGGCTTATTTTCACGCATTTGTACTCATAGTTTTAGCCTCGAAAAATCCAAATGTACACATCGTCCAGCCTCGGACATTTTCCAGGTCCTGTTAGGTGTTGGTTTGTACAAGTTTCACTGTACTTTCTGCCACATTGATTTGTTTAATTAGAGTTTTACACCTTTACAAAAGAAGCCACAAATTAAAAACTTTGGAGTGAATTGTCTCAAGCTAGGTTTGCCTCTATATGCTATGTCATTTAAAGGAAAAGCAAAAGAGCAGTCCTCCAATGCAAAGAGCAGTTGAATAAATTGCATCTTACATGTATATAAAAATTGTTGAAGTGCAATTGATTATTGCCAACAGACTTGCCAGTTGAGTGACAGACTTACATTAAGGTTGAGTTAATGGTTGAGTGGCCGACTTACAAGTTGAGTGACAGACTTACTAGTACAGCGCTGAGTGACAGACAGGTTGAGTTGAGGGTCGAGTGAGTGACACACTTACAAGTTGAGTGACAACTTACGAGTTGAGGATTGAGTGGTAGCCAGTCAGGTACCAGTTTCACCAGAAGGCTTGTCAGTCTGATTGCCAGGTATTGGATATCCACTTTAGTGGTACCAGGTGTGGATGTCAGTAACCCGGGCTGACCCTACAACATATCCTAATAAATTCAATTTGGATTCACCAGGTGAAAATTATACAGTAGTAATAAGATTTTTATTTACATCCCACTGCATATAAAATACAATACTACAAAAAAAATCACAGAACAATTTACATATGCCACATTGCATAAAGTTATGGGAGATGGAGTTAAAATAACAATACATATTTATAACAATAAAGCTTCTTAAACGTTGTTTAATTATGCCCCTGAATATATGTATATCATTTGGTATACACTAGGCTACCTGAATAAAAAGTTGTCCATATGCCATGTTGACTAGCCTGGCTGGAGTTGACTGAAGTGTCGTACGGAAAGGTTCTCCATCAATGTCCTTCAGCAGGAACTATAACATAAAACATCACAATTAACTTTTCATTTATTTTGTGGTTGATTGATTAACTGCTTTGTGTTTAACGCCCGTGTATTTCACCTTTATGACAATGTGCCAGTCAAAAGGGTGGAAGAAACCACCCTTGACGTTAATGGCAACATAAAAAGACAGGACAGGAAAGGACATAAATAGGTCGCAACAATTCGGCTTATTGATGCCCTTTAGCTATGAATGCACCCGGCATCAGGAAACCATTTCTTAGTTGAAAAAAAACAGATTTGTTCAAAATCAACATGTTAGCTTAATAGCTTCTAATAAAAAAGCCATAGTCTGCGGACTACTGAGGAGGAAGATCTTTACAAAAAACTTTATGATAGAGCTAATCTATCACATACACAAAAGATAGATACTTTTGCATTATTTTAGAATCCTAGATACATTTGTGTAAGTTATGGATATTTTTCTCAAGAAGTAAAAGTTAAAAGTCTTTCCTTTATAATGTCATCCTTTGCTAAAACTGCAATTTCTGCCAGAATATTTAAATGATGGGGTCTGCATTTCACTCTAATTATTTTTAACCCTAGTACAAGTCATGTGCTTTATTGAATATATATATTTTTTTAAAATACTGTTTTGATTTATGAATAACTACAATATTTCAAGAAATAGCTGCAGTTGACATTTGTCGAAAAATGCTACTTTGGGTTTCAACGTACATGTATTAACTGCCGACTGAAATATCTTTTTTTTTCTCACTGCCAACACAAGATAACCTTCATTTGACACCTGTGACATTATTATGAAGAACATATCGTGAAGGATTTCAAAAACGGAAACAAACCAATGGGGTCACAAGTAGCATCTTAATGAGGAACACTTAAAGATTTTTGGGCATAGTAGCCAGGATATGGAGGACTTCAACCTAAAGAGCCCTAAAAAAATTCCATGGTGTGGAGAGTGATCTCACCTCCAAGTATCTGGTCCATTGTTGATCTCGGACATAGGTATCATTGAGGAAGAGCTCCATGGTCTGTTCTGGGTACCTTAATAAAAACTTCATAAGAGGCTCTCTGAAAGGACTACCAGCCTTTAAAGAAACAATTAGATTTAAATTGCAGTGGTTTGAGGGATTGAAGTGAGGGGAAATATGCATGTTAATCTTATACAATAGAGATAAAATTTGCATGCTAAATAAATTGACTGGAAGTAAAATCTGCATGCTTATCTAATTAATTAGAGGTAAAATTTGCATGATAATCTAAAAAATTAGAAGTAAAATGCACATGCAAATTAGTAGGGGGTAAAATTTGCATACTAATCTAATAGGAGGTAAAATTTGCATGATAATCTTATAAGTTAGGGGTAAAATTTGTAGGTAAATCTAATAAATTGGAGATAAAATTTAAATGCTTATATAATACTTTTGGTGTAAAATGTCCATGCTAATATAATATGTTTGATGTCAAATGTAGGGGGTAATAATTACTTTATTAATTTGATAATAATAAATTGGTGAGAGACCTCTATAAGGAGTGACTTCTCTCCCTTAAGGGTAAGAACAGTCAGGGGTTCAATAATCTTCTGACTGGCCGCAGGAATCAGGTGGAAGATATTAACAATGGCAGCACAAGTCTTCAGCTCCTGAAACAAATAACAAGACATTCATTACTACTAAACGGCTGGATTGGCTTTTAGAAACCTAGATTAGAATAGAAACTTCATTTAAACTCGAAGGCTCCTTTAGCCAAAGCTAATAGTACATGTACATGAAGGTTATCAACAAAATATTTGTTAGTTTGTTTGCTGTTTAATGGCACTCTCAGGGTTTTCTCTATATGACGAATCTATATTGCTGGTGTATTTGGTGAATAACCAGGAAAAAAACCTAGCTAAAATCTACCAAGCGATGTCCATAGTACACAGTAAAACTTCCCTTTTCACAGATTTTTTTTAATTGAATTTATTGTTATGAAATAACATAAACAATCTGAATAAGTTAACAAGTTGAAGTTTTTCCTACCAATGTAAGCCTGAGAAAGATAATTTATACACACTGACACACGGATGTCAAGTTATTTAAAAAACAAAACAAACAATAAAAGTTCAGTTTTTCATAGGATATTAATCTTAAGTTGTTATGGCTCACAGTCTAACTTACTAAACTGTATATAACTTAAATCTTATACAAGAAAACATTTTTTATTTTTTCTTATGAAATATCAGTATGATAAAAAAAAGATGGCACCAAAGCTAGTGTGAGACTAACTGTAGATTGGACTTGACCGTTAATCCTTTGTTGACCTCCTTTTTGACTAGTTACTGCTGTCTCTATCCACTTCTTTAAATGGGCCTGCAATAAAATAGACATTTCAATCAATCTATATAGACATCAACTTGCTAAATCAATCTTACATTGTATAACAAGAGCAAGGTCAAGATTGCATAATATGCCTGTCCACAATCATCACCTGATCATATACAACGGACAGATTCCAGAAAGCAAATTTGAACTAAGTCTAAAAACGTGTTTTCTATTAAGACCTTTGTATGAGGCAAAATTATCTTTATTAAGTAAATGTATACCTACAAAAAAATTGAATTTATCATTTTGACTTCATTCAGAAATTATTTTCCGGTTTTGGCCTATGATGGATTAGGAATGTTATAGTTTCTCACTGTATTGAAAAGCACAATTTTGTATATGGCTTGTATCCATTGCAAATATTAAATGTGTTTTTGAGTTTTATCAAATTTTGTATCAATATTATGTACCAAGCTGTAATGCAATAAGAATAAGAACCAAATAATATTTATTAAACAATATATTGAACAACATATATAGTGACTGATGCAGTCTGCAAGTTTCAAAAACCTAAGGTAAATAATACCTAAGATCCAGCCCGGACAGTGATCAGACAAAAAAAATGTAAGTAATATGACACACCGCTTAATTGCGTAATTTATGCGGAAATATGAATAATTCCAGTAAAATCTTTCTACTTGCACATCTGCATATTGAGAAGAATACAGTATCCAATTTTCAAAATCCTACGTTAAATAGTCACAAAGATCAAGCCCGGACAAGAATCACAAAAAAATTGTTAGAAAGCTTATTTGAATAATTTATGTAAAAATTTGAATAATTCCGATAACTTTTTTCTACATTGCACATCTGCATATTTAGGAGAGTATAGTATGCAAGTTTTAAAATCCTAAGTTAAATAGTCACAAAGATCCAGCCCGGACAAGAATTAAAAAAAAATTGAAAGCTTATTTGCATAATTTATGTAAAAATTTGAATAACTCCGATAACTTTTTTGTAGATTGCACATCTGCATATTTAAGAGAATACAGTATGCAAGTTTCAAAATCCTACGTTAAAAAGTAACCAAGATCTAGCCCAGGCCAGGGATCAGGTAAAAACAAAAATTGACAGAGGTAATTTGCATAATTTATGCGGAAATTTGAATAATTCAGAAAACTTTTTTCTACATTGCAAATCTGCATATTGAGAAGAATATAGTATCCAAGTTTCCAAATCCTATGTTGAAAAGTAACCAAGATACAGCCCGGACAAGCTTCCCTAACGTACGGACATGGCACAGAGGGAAAAAAACATGCATTTTTAATAATACAAGCATTGATAACTCTAGTTCCAAATAGATTCTTGTATAAAACTATTAATCTTTAGAATGATACCTTTATATAATTTATATCTATTTTTACCAGTTTTTGGTGGCAAACATCCAGTATATGCTCTTTGAAAAACACACAGGTAATTATAAGTCAAAGTGACGATACACTATTTTAATTATTAATAATAATTACTTTTGAATAGCAGTATAGCAAACGGTTCTAAAGGGCATGAACACTTTGGAAAATGGTAATCTTACTTAAATTGAGTAAAGTTTTTCTTTTGGGAATATACATGTATACTTTAAACAAGACTTACATGTACGTGTACCATGGAAGTATCACAATTGTTGACAATTCAAACCAAGATACAAAAAAAAACAATGTTGACTCTTACTCTTTACATATGAGAGCTTCCCAACTTAACAGGTAAAGGCATTAATATAGAAATAGTCTGATTCTGGTGACGAGTATTGAGTATAAGTGAATGTAATGACTGGCCTATATACAGACTTTCCAACTGCATACTACGTTGCACCATTCTGAAGTTCTGAGTGGGACTCCGTACAAGGAATTGTCAACAAACAATTTAATATTAAACATTATGGTGAATGTAACAGGTGTATTTGCTACCTGGCGATAGTACAGGGTTTATTTATTTCCAGGGGGCAGTATAGGGCAAACATTTTTACCTGGGGGTAGTACAAGGCTTACTTAGTCCCTGGGGATAGTACAAGAGTTATTTAGTCCTTGGGGTTAGTACAGGACTTATTTGTTACCTGAGGGCAGTACAGGGTTTATTTGTTACCAGGAGTTGGTAGTACAGGGTGTATTTGTTACAAACGGGGTAGTAAAGGGTTTATTTATTCCCAAGGGGTGGTACAGTTTTTTAGGGGGTATGAATGGACTACTTGTTTTCTGGGGATTACTATTGCGCTTATTTGTCCCCAAGGGACAATAACGGTTCTATGCTCCACAGTGTACATTGTATGTAGGTAGTATTGTTTATTGTAACCTCTTAGTAATCCAGTGTCCATAGGGCAGTATAGGGATGGTTTATGCCTTAAGGGTAGCATTGGGTTAATTTGTTTGGGGGAAGTATAGTGTTTATGTATTCCTAGTGGGTAGTATAGGTTTATTTTATCCGTGCAGGTAAATATAAGCTCTATCTGTTTCGTGGGGATACTATTGGGCTTATTTGGCCGGACATGGTAGTATAAGGTTTATCTGTTCTCTGTGGGTAGTATAGAGTTTATTCATAATCTGGGGGTTAATCCTGGAGTTATTAGTACCACAGGGGTTAGTATACCAATAAGAATGTTTAATTCCCTGAAAGTTGTATAAGGTTTATTAGTCCCATGGCATGGGATTTGAAATACCTTTTACTAAATATTACAAAGGAATTTAACAAACATTTCTATCTATAACGTTTCACATTTTATTATTTAAAAAAAAATAGAAGAGATTCCAGTGGGCAATTCAAATCTTTGATCACTACTGCTTAGATCACTATGAAAGCTGTGCTCGTATTCAAAATCGGTATCTCTCATAGGCGGTCTGCAGTAAACTTTACTCAGAAAGTGCTTTGTGTGTTACAAGCTTTCCCGATTCAATTTCTTCCTTATGAAAATGGTTAAAGAATCTGTTCATATCGCCCAACAAGTATTATTCAACAGACTTCTTTTCAAATCTTTGATGCATTTTTTAAAAAAATCGTAACCAGGAAGCCAATATTCTTTTTTCATGTTACTTATTTGACCCCTGTAATTGGGGTTTATCTTTAAGAACTGTTTCTGTGGTCTACTTGGATGTCTGGAAAAACATGCAACCATATTGTGAAACAAACGTGGTTTAGTGAACTCCTACAAAATACATTTTTAAGAAAAAAATCTATGAACTTCATGTATATCTAGAATACAATGTATATAGAGACCATTTAAATCTGAATAAATCTTTGTTAGAATTTTTAAATTGTTTGCAGAGGTGCAAATACAAAACTAAACTGTGAGTAGAGAGAGTTGATTACCTCAGTAACTTTATTGTCAGCTACAGATGCAAGTGTAAAGAGATTCCAGAGTAAACCTGAAGTGACGTCCGGGGGAACCCCTTGGGGCGACTGTTCAGGACTACATGCAATGTAATCGGGTATGGTGTGGTCCGGGCCACACCCCAGGTGTCCTCTTCCCCAGTCCTCAGGGGTGTGGATTAAAGTATCCAATCTCTAGAATAAAGTGGAAAACAACAACACTTAGTTAAACTCTCTTATTAAATCCCTGCGATTTAATTGGTTGATTGGTGTTTTTCACCACATTCAGCAGTATATTAGCTATGCTGTGGCATCCAGACTCATAATACAGTGTTTTTGTTGTTAAAAAAACATTTTTGTCGTTATCGTTTTGCCTGTGGTTAATGTTATGCAATAATTTCCAGTTTGTTACATACAGGTGTGTTCAGGAATAACCCATTAGTGTAGAACAGCTCTCATGGACCAGATTTGTACCAGAGCAACAGATAATAAAGCATTATTCTTAGCTTATGCACCCATGTGTGAAGTGAAAAGAATAGCTGAAAGATTATTTGTTTGATTGGGGTTACTTGGCACAGGACGCCAGAACAAATAAGCTCCCTGAGAGCACCATGGCAACGCACCAAATGAGCTGCCTGAGAGAACCATGGCAACGGAACAAATGAGCTTCTTGAGAGCACCACGACAATGGAACAAATCTGCTTCCTGACAGCACCACAGCAACGCAACAAATGAGCTATCTGACAGAACCTTGGCAACAGAATGAATGAGCTTCCTAAGAGAACAACAACAACGGAACAAATGAGAGCACCAATTTAATGGAAGCTACCACCAACTCCCCAACAGTTCTTTGTAGTGCTCATTCTTCAAATTACCTTGAAACGTCCACAAAATGTATGTCTATAATTGTGTGTTTAATAGATGTTGGGTTACAAAATGAACTTTCTTCAAAATCTTCTAAGCAATTCTTCTAAAGAAATAAGGTAACAAGGGACTGGATTGGTCGTTTGATCACTAAACTGAAACATTGAGCCAATAATTCCTTATATATCCATATCTTTATGGTTAATATGACTTTTTTAGTAAAATAGTGGCAGTCATATAGTACTTTTTATCGGTACATGCCTCCTTGTGGGTTTGTTTGTTTGATTGGGGTTTAACCCTTTGAACCGTTGGCGTTTCTAACAATGTTCAGTCCTGAACTCCCCAATAAATTTACATAATCTGCAATGCCTGACCGGCACTGACAAGTGTACATCACACAACTGCCGAAAAAATTGTCAAAATCAACCCAGAAACACATGTGCACATCAACTGACACACTGGTTTTAAAACTTTAAGTAAACAAAAGTGATATCCCTTGATATGTAAAAGTGGCTAATATGTTCACACATTAAAAGCTGTTTTCTCTGGCCTCCAGGGTATATATGTTACAAGAATAGGCCGGAAAACCGGGCTCTAGGGTCCAAAGAGTTAAAGCAATGCAGATAACACCACCAAAAAAAATCTATTTCCTGATGCCCCTTTAAATAGCTCATAGAGCACGAGGGTATTAGGACACTCCAGCCTAACCACCCCCACGGTGGTTTGCACCCCTGGAAAATCATGCGACCGTGCGACCCACGGTGCGTGTATCGCGTGAAATCTTACGTCAGGCGAGAATTTTTTTTTTGTAAAGTCACTGAATATCGATGCAAAACTGACAAAAAATCAATTCCTCCCCCCACAAAAAATGAAAAATAGTGTTTTTATTTGTACATTTACTTTAGATTTTTTTCGAGCCGTATTGACCCTACATAGAATCTGGTGAG
>JAVFBY010403267.1:0-14958 GCA_034781015.1 Tonicella lineata
GCTGTGGAGTTTGTCGCCGCTGACGCTGCCGCACGGCATGGTGCGTGTGCTGCTGGCGGAACAGCTATACCGTGCCTGGACGGTGCTCAACAACCATCCGTATCACCGCGAATAATCGATCAACTCATTGCGTGCGTCGAAACCGCAGGCTGCCCAGAAGTGCCGCGCAGCCTCGTTCTCGCGCATGACCAGGCAATGCACCTTGGGCATGCCTTCCTCCCGCAATGCAGCAACTGCGGCATCGACCAGGCGCCGGCCTATTCCTTGACCACGATAATCCGGCGCTACCGCCATGTGATAGAGATAACCGCGCCAGCCGTCGTGCCCGGCCATGACAGCCCCCACGATGCGCCCGCCGTCACGGACGACGAAGTTGCTCGTCGGATTGCGCCGTAGAAACAAATCCAGCGCTTCGGGCGTATCGGTCTCCCGCACGCAAACCCAGCCTGCCCGCCCCCAGAGTTCGACCAAGGCGGCATGATCGTCCGTTTGCATGGGCTGAAGCTGGAGAGTGGCTGACATGAGGCTGGAGTTCTCGAAGTTACGGGTCTGACGGCGTATTATTAGGGGAATAGTGCAATTCCACAATCCAGCCACCAGATGATCGCATTTCTCGAAGCAAAACGTGCCGGCCTCCTCTCACGGGAGCACTGGCTCAACAACATCGTTTCCGGCGTCATCGTCGGCGTCGTGGCCCTGCCGCTGGCGATGGCCTTTGCCATCGCCTCCGGGGCCAAGCCGGAACAAGGACTGTATACCGCCATCGTTGCCGGTGGCCTGACCTCGTTGTTTGGCGGCAGCCGGTTGCAAATCGCCGGGCCGACGGGCGCCTTCATCGTGATTCTGGCCGGGATCACCGCCAAATACGGCATCGAGGGCCTGCAAGTGGCGACGCTGATGGCCGGCATCATGCTGTTGCTGATGGGGTTGACGCGGCTGGGCGGCGTCATCAAATACATTCCCGATCCCGTCATCGTCGGCTTTACCAGCGGCATCGGCATCATCATTTTCGTCGGCCAGTGGAAGGACTTCTTCGGCCTGACGCCGGTCGAGGGCGCACGCCATTTTCATGAGAAATTCTGGCATTTGATCGAGGCGCTGCCGGCCTTGCAGTTGGAAACCACGCTGCTGGGCCTGATGACGCTGGCCGTGCTGCTGCTCTCTCCCCGAGTGTTCAAGCGTGTGCCTGCGCCGCTGGTCGCCATGGTGGCGGCAACGGCAGTGCAATGGATTTTCCATTTCGAGCACGTCGCCACCATAGGCAGCGCCTTCGGCGGCATCCCGCAAACCTTGCCGCACTTCGAGCCGCCGTCGATGACTTTCGGCGAGGTCTTGCAGTTGATCGGGCCGGCTTTCACCATCGCCCTGCTGGGAGCCATCGAATCGCTGCTGTCCGCCGTGGTGGCGGATGGCATGACCGGCACGCGGCACGACTCCAACCAGGAACTGATCGGCCAGGGCATCGCCAATATTTTTTCGCCATTGTTCGGTGGCTTTGCCTCGACCGGCGCCATTGCCCGTACTGCCACCAATATTCGTAACGGTGCGACCAGCCCCTTGTCTGGCGTGGTGCATGCGCTCACGCTGGTGGTGATCGTGCTGGCACTCGCCCCGCTGGCCGCGCATATCCCGCTGTGCGCGCTGGCCGCCATCCTGTTCGTCGTCGCCTACAACATGAGCGAACTGCATCGCTTTACCCACATGGTACGCACCGCGCCCAAGTCCGACGTGGCCGTGCTGCTGATTACCTTCCTGCTCACGGTATTCGGCGACCTGGTCATCGCCGTCAATATCGGCGTCATGCTGGCCTCGCTGCTGTTCATGAAACGCATGTCCGAAGCCGTTAGCATCGAGCAGCAGGGGCATGAGGAGTTGCTCGACGAAATCGACGATAGCGACTTCAAGTTGCCGCCCAAAACCGTGGTCTATGCCATGGACGGCCCGTTCTTCTTCGGTGCCGCGCAACGTTTGGAGAGCGCCTTGGAGAGCGTGCATGGGCACGCCGAGATTCTGGTGCTGAGGTTGGGCTCGGTGCCGTTTATCGACGCCACCGGCATGCAGGCGCTATGGGATCTACTCGACACCTGCAAGCGTCATAAGACGCGGTTGGTGTTATGCGAAGCGCGGCCGAGGGTGTTGGAGAAAATCAAAAAGGCGGGGCTGGCCGGGCAAATCGGCAAAAACAACCTGCCGGCACATCTCAAAGACCTGACGGCTTAAGCGTTTGCCGGCAGCAACTGGCCGTCGGCCAGCAGCCGAACCTGCCCCAACCGTTCCGCCAGGCTGGTATCGTGGGTGACCACCACCAGGCTGGTGCCGAGGTCACGGTTCAATTCCAGCATCAGATCGAACACAGCATCCGCCGTATGACGGTCAAGATTGCCGGTCGGTTCGTCGGCCAGCACGCATTGCGGCTTGGTGACCAGCGCCCGTGCGACGGCCGCGCGCTGGCGCTCGCCGCCGGAAAGCTCGCCCGGCATGTGTTCCATACGATGCCCCAGCCCCACGCGTTGCAACATGGCAGCGGCCTGCTCCAAGGCCTGCGGACGCGGCATGCGACGCACCAGCAACGGCATGGCGACGTTCTCCAGCGCGGTGAATTCGGGCAACAGGTGGTGGAATTGGTAGATGAAGCCCAATGTCTGGTTGCGCAGTTCGCCGCGCTTATCCTCGCTCATGGACGTTAGCGCTTGGCCCAACAGGTGGACTTCGCCCGACGTCGGGCTATCCAGTCCGCCCAGCAGATGCAGCAGGGTACTTTTGCCGGAACCGGACGCCCCGACGATTGCCAGTTGCTCACCTTTGCCAATATCGAGGTCGATCCCACCCAGCACCGAAACGTCGAGCCCGGAGTAGGTCTTGCAAAGTGCTCGGCACGAAATAATCACATTATTCATAGCGTAAAGCCTCTGCCGGGTTGGTTCTGGACGCACGCCAGCTGGGGTACAGCGTCGCCAGCAGCGACAGCACCAACGAGACGATGGCGATACCGCTTACATCGCTCCACAGCAGTTGCGACGGCAGGTCGCTGATGTAATACACGTCCTTGGCCAGGAACTGCACGCCGAAAGTTCGCTCGATGGCGGGCACCACCACGTCGATATTGAGCGCGAGCAACACGCCGCCCAGCGTGCCAATAAAAGTGCCGATCACGCCGATCAGCGAGCCCTGTACGATGAAGATTTTCATGATGCTGCCGGGTGAGGCGCCCAGCGTGCGCAGGATGGCGATGTCTGCGCGTTTGTCAGTGACGGCCATCACCAGCGTGGAGACGATGTTGAAGGCCGCGACCGCAACAATCAGCGTGAGAATCACGAACATCACGCGCTTTTCCATCTGCACGGCACGAAAGAAATTCGCATGCTGTCCGGTCCAGTCGCTGACGTAATACGCACCTTGCGCCGAAAGCTGGCTGCTCAATTCGTGAGCAATACGCGGCGCCTGATACAGGTCGGCCAGCTTGAGACGCACGCCGGAAACCTTGTCGCCCATGCGGTACAACTTGGCGGCGTCATCCATGTGGATCAGCGCCAGCGAAGCATCGTATTCGTACATGCCAACCTGAAAAATCCCCACGACGCGGAATTGCTTGAGCCTGGGCACGATGCCGGTCGGGGTAAATTGTCCTTGGGGCGCCATCACCACGACCTTGTCGCCCAGTCCTGCCCCCAGTGTTTGTGCCAGTTCGGCACCGAGAACGATGCCGAATTCGCCGGGTTTTAAATCACTCAGTTGCCCGGCCTTCATGTGTGCGCCGAGGTCGGCGACCTTGTCTTCTTCACCAGGCAAAATTCCACGAATGATCGCGCCTTGCACGATCTGGTCAAGCGACAACATCCCCTGCGCCATGATGTAGGGAGCTGCGGCCTGCACCTGCGGCGAGCCTTGGACGAACTTCGCTACGCCTGGCCAATCGGCAAGCGCATTCCCGCTGCCGGTAATCTGCATGTGCGAGGCAACGCCCAGAATACGCGTGCGAAGTTCTTGCTGGAAGCCGTTCATCACCGACAATACGACGATCAGCGCCGCCACGCCCAGCGCGATACCCAGCATGGAAGTCAGTGATATGAATGAAATGAAATGATTGCGCCGCTTGGCGCGGGTGTAGCGCAGGCCGATAAAAAGTTCGTACGGGAAGCTTTTGATCACCATGAATACCTGGTTTTTCCCGTAATCAGGAAACGGGACGGGTGATTTGGTCAGCGATCTTTATGAGAATCTGCAATTGGTCGGGGTGAGAGGATTCGAACCTCCGGCCTCTACGTCCCGAACGTCATCTTGCACTGACCTAAAAATCCCGTTTGACGCCGTTTCTGACTGTCCCGTAGAATTTATTGGGACAATCTCGGGACAACGGGGGCTAAATTGGCGACCATATTAAAACGCGGTGACTATCAGTGGCAAGCAAAAATCCGGCGTAAAGGGTATCCGCCACAAAGCCGAACATTTGAGCTTAAAACTGATGCTGAAATCTGGGCTCGTGATGTTGAAAGGGAGATGGATCGCGGGGTGTTTCTCGACCGTACTGAAGCTGACAAGAATACTTTCGGCGAAATCCTGAAACGTTATAAGCGGGAGATCACACCGTCGAAAAAGTCAGCAAGCATCGAAGAAGTCATCATCGATAATCTCCTGGGCACCAAACTTTCCAAGCTTAAGATGACGGCGTTGAGCGGTGCTGCAGTGGCGGAGTGGCGTGATGCCAGGCTGTTGGAAGTTAGCGGATCGACAGTAAACCGTGAAATTGATGTAATCAGCAGCGTTATCAATCTGGCGCGCAAGGAGTGGGGCATCCATATCGAAAATCCCGTGACGTTGATCCGTCGCCCCCCACAGGGCAGGGCTAGAGAGCGTAGGTTGGTCGGAGATGAAGAAAAGCGGTTGTTGGCCGCTTTGGAAGAAACGCCGAGACGTGAAGATGGGACATTCGAAAAGGGAGCGCGTAATCCATGGCTAAAGCCTGTTGTTGAACTTGCTTTGGAGACTGCGATGCGCCGGGGCGAGTTGTTGTCTCTGGACTGGCAGCACGTTGACCTGAGGCGTGCTGTTGCATACCTGCCAGACACCAAGAACGGTGATGCGCGCAATGTGCCTTTGTCGAAAAAGGCTGTGGCGGTTCTTAAGGCTCTGCCTCGATCTATCTCCGGTGCTGTCTTCCCAATAACGCCGAATGCATTGAAAAAAGGCTTTGAGCGGGCCTGCGAGCGATCTGGAATCAAGGATTTTCATTTCCACGATTTGCGGCACGAGGCTGCAAGCCGGATCAGTATGAAGCTGTCCAATATCCTAGAATTATCGGCGGTAACCGGACACAAGGATGTGCGAATGCTGAAGCGCTACTATCATCCGAAGGCTGAGGACTTGGCTAAAAAACTTGGGTGAGTGTCCTGTGGATGGATGCGCAGATATGGTTGGTGACTCATCGCTGTGATGTTGGTGGCTCATCGCAAATACGTTGGTGTTTCGTCGCGATTTGTTGGTGATTCGTCGCGCGTGGTATTTTTAACCGTTTGATTTTGTTTTTATATTTACGGTTTCAAAGTGTCTCTACCGTTTTTTACCTATATATCTACCAAGGTTGTCTTGTGGGTAAAGTGGAAAATGATGTGAAAATCGTGCGCTACGCGCACGTAAGGGCGCTGTCTGCGCGCCCTTACGCGGCTATGCCGCTATCCCAGCAGGCCTCCCCGGCGAGCGCCCTCCGGGCGATGGAATGAGCGGCTTTCAGCCGACTCTTTGTTGGATTGTTCGGCAGGAAGTAAGAGTGAACCGACAATGCGGGTGCCCGTATTCCGTGATTGAGGTCACTAGGAACGGTACCGGTGGATTTGATAGTTCAAGCCGGAGTTAACTCTACCTTGATCGTTTTTCCCAGGACGGCAGCAGCGCTTGCCAATGTGGTTAGAGTTAAGCTGGTGTCGGCTTCGTCCAGCAGCCTGTTCAACGCTGCGCGACTGGTATGCATTTTCTTTGCCATGCTCGTTTTCGTGAGTTTCTGCGCAGCCATTTCCTGCTCAATCTGCCAAGCAATAACCCGCTTCACGGCAACGGCAGTTGCTTCCTCCAGGAGTGCTTCCTCTGCGAGAAAGTCGTCAAAGCTACTACCAATGTGTTGAGTGTTCATTTCCGTCTCCGTAACTGCTTTAGTCGGTCTTTTGCCAAATCAAGGTCTGGTTTGGGTGTCTTTTGCTGTTTCTTGATAAAGCCATGTAGCAGCACCATCACACTGCCGTCCATGGCGAACAGGACACGCGCAATTCTCGTATCAAGTTTGGTTCTAACTTCCCAAATATCACCATCGACATGCCCCACCAGAGGCATCCCCAACGGCCAACCGAATTGCACCGTTTTGATGTCTTCGCCGATGACTTTCTTCTCGGATGCCCCCAATGACTTGAGCCAATCTCTGACGGGTTCACTATCCGCATCTGTTTTAAAGAAGCGGACTTCCAAGACGGGAGTTTTCATTGGTTTAGTGTATCAAATATGGTACGTTTTTTCACCAAATATTTTTTTGGGTGTGGCATGTTGTAAATTGTATTGCCGGGTTGATAGCAGCCAGGCAATACGGATATATACCAAAATTACTTTGTTGCTTTATCAAATATGCGCGACGAATCACCAACAAATATGGTCGCCATGCTCACTTGTCATGTGACCTTAGTTAAGAATAGGTTGTTGATTTCTTATCAATATAAATTCAGTCTGGGCAAGCCCCAAAGGGGCGCGTCAGAGGGTTTTTAAAGTAAATCCACTTATCGATGATTGTGGGCAAAGTGGTGGTCAGAGTGTGGTCAGCTTGCTGTCCACACGTCCCGGCGTAGCTGGGCTGTCCATGCTTTGTCCACATGAGGCGAAGGTCTGCATCAGAATGTTATCCATAAAGCTGTGTGCTACCATTTCTGCCCATATGACCCGCTCCGAATTGATCTCTAAATTGGCTAGCCGTTTCCCGCAACTTTCCCAGGTTGATGCTGACCTGTCTGTGAAGGCTATCCTGGATGCGATTTCCATTCGTCTTGCGCAAGGTGGGCGAGTTGAAATTCGAGGGTTTGGCAGTTTCAGTGTACATTCCCGTCCGCCACGGCTGGGCCGCAACCCCAAGACTGGTGAGCGAGTTCCTGTTCCTGAAAAATTTGTTCCGCATTTCAAGCCTGGTATTGAATTGCGCGAGCGTGTAAATATTGAGCCAGAAAAGCGGCCCGAAAAGATTGCCGCATGAGCGAAAGAGATTTTTAAATCCTCATGGTGATCAATGGCAACGGACTAGTCGTCGCGGAAACCACCAAAACCCAAACATTGGTGGATATTACCGATCTCGATACTGGCGAGCCAATTGATGTATCACAATTCATCCGGCGAGAAACCCGTCTTGTCATCCAGGATCGCAACACCATGCGAAGCCGGTATCGCACCCAGCCTGAATTGCCCTGGCTCGTGTGCTCCGTTTGCGGTGCGGCTGTACAACTGGTTTCACGGACAGACAGAAGTTTTTACTTCCGGCATATGCCCGAAGAGGAAGATCGCGGCTGTCCGATCAACACCAAAGGGCAGCATACCCCTGATGAAATCAAAGCGATGCAGTACAACGGGGCTAAAGAGAGCCTTGCCCATCAACGGCTGAAACAAATTGTCAGCGATAGCGTACGTGCTGATATTCGATTCGGTGAGCCTTCCGTTGAGCGTGTTTGGCGAGGTATGGAACGCAAGGCGTGGCGAAAGCCGGATGTCCAGGCTGTCTGGGATGACAAGCGGTTTGCGTTCGAAATACAGCTTTCAACAACCTTCCTTAGCGTTATTGTTGATCGTCGTGACTTTTACCGTGCTGAAAACGGACATTTGATCTGGATTTTTCAGCGGTTTGACCCTCAACGCACACGTCGGGCGGAAGAAGATATTTTCTTCAACAACAATTCCAATGTTTTTATCGTGGATCAGCACACCTTGAGGCGGTCGAGAGAGGCTCAACGCTTGGCGTTGGAATGCTGGTTTGCTGTTCCCCGGATGATTGATGACCACATCGAAGATGAATGGCAGCGATCAGAGGTCTTTATTGATGATTTGACTTTTGACCTGCCAAGGCAGCGCGTGTATTTTTTCGATTACGAAGCTGCTAGGAATGAACTGGAACGCAAGGCAATTACTGAAAAACACTCTCACTTGCGCAGTGAGTTCGAGAATTTCTGGCGCGAACATGGCGGCTCTTATAGCAAGGATGGTCTCAAAATATGGGGCCGTTTGCGAGATTCATTTCAAGCGGTTGGAGTGGCTTTACCGGAGTATTACGAAACCAATCCGTTCTCCGGCGTTGTGTCTATGATGCTAAGTGCCAAGCATGGGGAACCAATCGGGTATCGCTATCAAAGGTTGATAGAGGTAACTAATATTGCATTCAACTCCTACAAGCACTATCTCTATTTGTTTGGCTGGGCATTGAAGGTGTATGGGCATGAGGCCTCCCTTGCCGTCCAAGATAGTAAAGGCACTTGGGCCAGGCGACGCCGGATTATTCGGGAAGCAATGCAGGCGCAAAGCCCAGATTACGAACGACGCACTGATTACGACTCTATTATTCTGTTCCTTTTGCCAGAATTACAGGCTCACGTAAGTCCGGGGAACATGTAGAAAAGGGAGCGCTGGTAGCCAGGTCAATTTGAGTGCAGAATCACACCGCTAGCGATTTTGATACTGCATTCTGTAAAAAAATACCAAAAGGGGGAAAGCTTGTCATGCCAAACAATATTGTGAATTTGGTCGTACATAAACTGATCAAGGATCAGCATGGGGCGGCTTCGATAGAGTTGGCAGACGCGCCTATTAACGTCACTCCTTCAGCACAGAGATTGATTGACCATTTACACAAACTCTATGCTGAACGGCCAGGCAAAGGGTATGGAAAATTTGAAGAGGATGAGAACAATTTTCCGATGCCGCGTTTTGTCCGTGAGTATTTCGTAGATCAGCTCACGGATTATTTCGCCCTTTCGCAGGTCATGATGCAGCACTTGCAGGCTCGTGCGGGACAGGAGCAGTTAGCCACCGGCGGATATGTTCTCATTGCTCATGTGAGTAATGGAGCCAATGATTTTCTGCTTGTAGCTATTGTTACCGAAGTGGTGGGTACTGCTATTACTGAAGGGCTGGAGATTGTTGATAGTGTCCACTTGGACATGAGTAATTTGCGTGTTGCTGGTCGAGTTGACTTAACTGCCTGGCAGGCCGGTGCTGAGAGATACGTTAGCTTCCTGAAGGGGCGTGGTGAGGTAGCTAATTACTTCAAGCAGTTTCTTGGGTGTAATGATGTGTTGGTCGCCTTGCAGGAGACCCAGAAACTAGTGCGTGGTCTTGAATCTTTTGCTACAGAGCAAAATTTGGAGCCAGTGGTACGCGACCAACTCTTCGAACAGGCATTCACTTTCCTTGATGAGCTTGGACGCAATGGCAATCCAGTTAGTCTCGATGCTTTTGCGAATCGCTTGTGGCCTGACTCACCAGATGATTTGAGAACAGCCCTGGCAATTGAAGATCTCCAACTTTCGGATGGGTTTGTTCCTGACCGTCGTGCGATCAAAGGGCTTGTGAAATTTAAAGGGGCCTCCACGCATTGGAAGTTGGAGTTTGATAGACGTGGGTTGCGGAACGGTGATGTTCGCTATGACCAGGATAGCAACAAGCTTGTCTTATCAAATATCCCGGATGCTTTGCGCCGTGAGTTGCTTGAAGAGTTGAATGATGAGCCAGGCTAAGTTTGACCAGTTGGTTGCTCTTTATCGAGCAATTAACTTCAAGGAGAACACTCGCCAAGGGATGCTCACTGTTGCCGATGAGGGGCAGCGTGACCTCATCACTGCCATGCTCGCTGACAATGATGAGTATGGCTTAAGAATACTTCATGGTAATGCTGACGCCCTTCAAGTGGGAGGGGACGTCGAGCTGGAAGTCACCGATCCAAAAATCTCAATAGGGATTGTCGCTACTGACCTAGATGATTTATTGGTTGCCCCAAAAGCGCGGATACGTGAGCCGGCTAGGTACTATATTCTTGGTGAAAAGTTTTGCAAATCTGACCAGAACGTTCCAGAGTCCATTCGGCGGTATCGAAATCTCATCAAGCTAATTGCATTGCTCAAGCAGGCTGCAGCCTATCTGGATGAAGATTCTGGCGAGTTGGTTTTTATTCATGATGGAAAGTACGAGTTACCCATTCAATATACCTACTCAAATGTTTCAGGGATGGATTTGGGGTGCATATCTCGATTACTTGAATCCTTCGAGAATGATACTCACAAGGATCAGAAGCTCGCTATTCTGGCAAAGTCAGTGCAGTCCATATGTAATGCCGCCAAGCCAAGGGAGCGTTTTGGTTTGCTTCTGGAACATTTACCGGAACTGCTGAAAAGCTTCTCTGAAGGGTATCGGTTATTTGTTGCTGATTTTTCCTACGACAAAATCGTCAACCAGCTTGAAGTGGCCAAGTTGGAAGAAATTGGGAAAATTCATAAGACTTTCGCGGACATCCAGAATCAAATTCTTGGCATCCCCGTGGCCACCATTGTTGTGGCCACGCAAATGAAAGCGGCGAGTTCTGTTGGCTATGAGTTCTGGGTGAACACTGCAGTTCTTGTCGGTTGTTGGGTTTTTGCGGTTCTGAGCATTTTCGTTTTGCGGAATCAATTCCATACCCTGACGGCAATTGGAAACGAAATATCTCGCAAAAAACAGCAGATGATAAATGACTACAAGTCGGTTGAGGATTTGATTACTAAAAGCTTCCCTTTTCTTGAGGCTAGGTTAAGAGCCCAACGCTGGGCGTTTTTTGCGGTAGACGTAATTCTTGTGGTAGGCCTAGTGCTTTCTCATGTAGTGTATTTCGTGTTGACTGATCCTGCCCGGTACTGGGTTAAAGATGTGTTTTCTGCTATTTTCTGACCGTGGTTCCAGGTTCTGTTTGTTGCGGCTAGAGTAATTTTGTTGCTATTGAACCAACAGAAAGTCCAATTACTCCCCAAATCCATCTCGTTAGTCTGACTGCGTTTGCTTTGCGTGCTGCTTGCATCAAGGCCTGTCGGTCGCTTTGTGCTTGAAGGCTAGCATCGATTTTGATGTTCCGGGATTCGTTGAATACTTGGCTCATGGCATCAATGATGCTCATCTCTTCAATGTGTTGCTCCCATGTGCTGACAGTATGCAAATCGGAAATGCTGAGGCCAGGCTCAAGCATGCCAACCGTATGGCTATCATCATCCCAGGTAAATCTAAACCCAAACTGTTCATAAAATCGATTGCGGCGGGCCTTGTTGTCTGGCTGTGCCTGGCATGACATCAATTTGATGTCCACTGGATGATGGGTTGGGTAATGCTCAATGGCCCAGGACACAAGACGATTCATCATGTAGGTGCCAATGTGAAGACCTCGCCACGAGTCTGCAACCATTATGTATCCATCAGAGAAGCTCACGGAGTTATAGATGCTGTTTGAGGTGCCGCGCATTTCCATTACTAGGCTATCCGCTTGAGTGGTATCGCTAAATGATCCAATCGTTCTGACTTCAATTTCTACTTTGTCTGTGAAGTGCCGCTTCTCATCGACAGTCTCAATATGCAGAGATCGCTTTTCTGAGTAAAGGAGCCAAGCGCTTTTTTTGGATGAGATCGTTACCTTCAGAGCGTGCTGCGCTGTAGTAATTGAATCACTTTCATGTTTCGTCTGGTTAGCCAAAGGGTGTGCTCCACTTGATTGTTACCTATGTGTGAAAGCTTAAGCTGCCTTCCTTGACTGCAGCAAGATAAGTCGAAAAAGCGTTCTTTTTGACTTGTAATAGGGCTCATGTAGCAGGTGTCGAATTCGACATGTAAAAGTGTTCTATTGGGCGTGTATCGGAATTATGAGTGTTTCAGCGCACTTTTTATAAATATTAAAATATCTAGTAGGACGGACTGATACTCTTGATCCTTTAAGTAAGAGTATCAGTCAGTATTTTTTCGTCGTATCCGTCCACTCGCCTTTATCTATAAGGCTTGCACATAATTGGTCTGATTCCCCTAATTTTGATATGTAAACCTTGATAATAGATTTACTTTAATGGTAATAGCCTGAATTTTTGTTTGTATCATATATGTTGTACTAACAAACGTAAGTAAATCAATAAAATAGAGGTTGACAGTGTAAAAAGTGATTCCGTAATATGGGGCTGTACTTAGGTTGGAGACAGGGAGCAAGGGCTAATTAGCGAAACGGCAGCTAATTTCCCTTGCCCTGCGGGGCACTCCGGTCGCTTTGCTCCCTGCGCATGCCACATACGTGGCATTTGTGAGATTGCCTGAACTATTGGTGGAGTGGAGGAAGGTGGGTATGCGTCGAAGAGCTATGAATATGGACGTGGATGATGGGAAGCGTAGCCGTCGTGGTCCAGTCCCGGTTGATGAGCATCTGCGTCGTGGGCATAACGTGAGCTGTCGCTTGAACGCTGATGAATTAGCTCGACTCGATCAGCTTCGACGGTCGGTAAACATGCAGCGGGGTGAGTATCTGAGAGCGGCTAGCCTTCATCTGTTGCCTCCAACTCTGCCGACTGTGAATGTGGAGGCGTGGGCACTTTTAGCACGTGCATCTTCAAATCTCAATCAGATCAGTCATCGATTGAACTTGTATGAAGGGGGTGCGGGCCTGCTGCCGCACATTTCTGAACTTAGGGAGATTCTGGGTGAGTTTCGATGCGAGTTAATTGGGGCTAAGTCTGCATTGGGTGACGACGATGAAAGCGAAAATTAGCCGTGGTTCTGGGTTTCTTGGCGCGCTTAATTATGTGCATGACCAAGGCCCGAATAGAGCTGGCAACAAATTACCCGAGCGTGTTGGCGGCAATATGGTTGGTGTCGATCCTGCGAGCCTGTCGCGAGAGTTTTCAGTGGTCAGGCGGCTGCGCCCCGACATCGAAAAACCTGTCTGGCACTGCTCACTTAGTCTGCCCGCCGGGGAGCGGTTGGACAGCGATATGTGGCGAATGGTCTCAAATGATTTTATGAGGCTGATGGAGTTTGATATTGAACGCACCCCATTTGATGCCCAGCGCCACTGCGATACCAAATTTGACCACATTCACATCCTGGCAAGCCGTGTCGGTCTGGATGGGAAGGTTTGGTTGGGCCAGTTTGAGCTTATGAGGGCGATTCGTGCGACGCAGATATTGGAGGAGCGCTACGGACTCCAATTAACCCCCGGACTCGGTGACCCAAGGGACGAAGTGAAGCGCAAAAAGAAGAAGCCATCTTGGCGGGAAAACAAAATGCAGCAAAGAACTGGTGAAGAGCCACCGAGACTGCGACTGCAGAAACTGATTGATGAGATTCTTGACGGAGTTCATGGAATGGCAATGAGCCAGTTCGAAAAAGAACTTGAATCTAGGGGCGCTATTGCCAATCCCAATCTGGCGTCCACGGGGCGTATGAATGGATATTCATTTTACTTGTCGGGCCTTCATTTCAAAGGCGGTGACCTTGGCAAATCCTACACCTGGCGCGGCCTTCAGGAGCGTGGGTTACGTCTCGATAGCGAAGTTTCTCTTCAGCACAAACCTTGATAAAGAAAGGACTTGCAATGCAGACTCACTCAAGAATAAAGACGATTCTTCTTGCTGTCAGCGTAGTAATGCTGGCTGTTGGACTATATCTTCTGATGATTAACAGCCCCGGAGGTAGGGAGCTTTTTCTGAATCCGGTCATAAATTTTGGGCATCAGTTCCAAAATGACTTGGGCTGGCTGAGCAAGATTTTTTCAATATATTTTCGATAAGGGGCATGAAATGCACACCATGCAAATCTCAGTAAAACCCAATCAGTCCGCAATCCGCCCAAGTCGTGCCAAGCTGAAAGTGGTTTCCAGTCGACAGCACCCTCTCGATGCGCTGCGGGATGACCTGAAAGAGCAAATTGACATGCATGACCTTTTCACGTGCTCTCGCGAAACATTTGACGAAATTATGGATGTTGCTTCGACCAAGTTGGCGCAGGCATGGCTGCAGGGTATTTACGATTCCAGGGTGATGTTGGCAGCCGTCACTGGCCAACGCTTTTAATTCAAGGGGTACGACATGGTTGCCAAAGTTTACCAACACGATAATTCGGAAGATAAAGCTTACGAGTCCATTTTCCTCCAGTTAGCCACATGGAAGTGGGACGGCAAGGACGTGAGCGCAATCGTGGCCAAGGCTCCGATGCATGAGCTATTTCCAGATAAGAAATCTGAATGGGCTATCTCAGTCCCTGAGGAGTATAGGGGGGTAATTCGAGGGGCTGATCTGATCAAGGGGGATGATTATGATAGTTGTCGCATTGAAATTCTTGCCATAGATACTCATGGGCAAGCACTCGTCTTGGATGGGGGTGAAAATTTCCAGACGCACGGTGAATGGTCACAGGTTCGATTCATGCCTAAAGACGAAGCTTTTGCACTCGCAAATCAATACCGATGTGCATATGCTGCGCAGCAGCAGGCTAGCGCTAATACACCAAAAGCAAAAATCGTCGGATAGTTCCCATGGACAATAGGAAAGAGCAATTCGGCACCCACCGAATATCCATTGGCCATGGGGTCTCGATAGAAGTGTCTAGCCTGGCTTACGAAAAGTTTGAGTTGATTGCAGATGTTCGGAACTCAGGAGCGATTTACCAGAGTAATCTCGCGAAGCGCCGGGGAATGCCTTCGGATTTTTTCACCGATTGTACGGCGGAACATGTCGCTGAAGAGGTTTCTAGGCTTCTAGAGGCAGAGTTCTCAAATCTCCGTTTGGATGAGTCGATAGTACAAGAGAGGCTGGTCGTATTGCTCGATGTGATGTTGGGTGACGCAATTACCGACTTGTTGCCGAGGCCAATATCAGCGCTAAGGAACCACTGATTTATTCCAGCCTCAAGCCCAGGATATTGCCCCATGGTAAAATTCCATCCAATTGATTTGTT
>JAVFBY010403378.1:0-14952 GCA_034781015.1 Tonicella lineata
CGGAGCTAGTATTTATGTAGTAATGGAGTTATCTGCCCCTGAATGGGACCTGAAGTGCTGTGACTCTACTACTACACTTAATTTCCTTTCCGAAGACACAATTTAGCTAAGAAAAATGTTTAAAGTATTTAAAAGGTTGGACTGTTGCGAGAGTTGTCGAAAATATTTAATTTGATGTGAACCCCTCAAAATACAAACTTATACTTTGATTTTAAAGAAAAATAGGAGATAAAAACTTATGTATAAGGGTAAAATGAAAAGTTCATAACTTTTTGTATCTGGGGAAAATACAGAAACTCGCCGATTTTGCTTTTATAAATAGTTTAACTCATTAAGCGGTAAGTGAGGTTTTACATGCTAACTAGGCTATTGGAGTAGCCCTAATAGGATATTATGTGGCGCACCTGATATAAATATTGAACTAAATAAACTTATCACATTGTTTAAGTTGGCGATTCATTTAATCACATCATATTATTTTGTGCCCAGGACGAGTTAGCCATAGTTCTGTTCAGTAAACGTTTTGTGCTTATAGTTTTTTTTTTATCAGGCAGGCCGATCGAACACGATGAAAAACAACATATCAATAAAACAACACAAAATATTAATTTCGATACCTAGATTTATAACTTCGTTTTAATTTATTATTTTAGTTACTCAATTGCCTTCTTCTTATACTATGAATATGTCATCTTATTACTAATTATATATATTTTTATAAATAATTATGTTGTATTTATAATTAGTTAATTGACTTTATAAAATTTATGTGTTTACGGTTTTCCTCCATACCTACAATATAAGCAAATCTAATCCAAAGAAGGTTTTTATTCATTTAAACAAATATTTATTTTAAAGAAATACTATAACTGTCTTTGAACTAAATCAAAATTGTTGTCATCTTCTCATTGTAGGTGTCAGTGAAGAATAACTGTTCTTAAGAGGCACGATCATCTATCAACATGTCGTGTAACCTCAGCGTATACACCTGCTCCGACAAGGGAATGATTCTACCTTTAGTCAATGAGTATACCTGGGCACATGGACTTAGGGTTGCTGTTTATCTAATCGGTCTGCTATGGAGCTTTATGGGTGTTTCAATTGTGGCGAATATTTTCATGCAGTCTATTGAGACAATCACCAGTAAAACTAGAACAATAGAAGTCCCAGATCCTGACTTTAAAGGCGAGAACAAACAGATCCATGTTAAAGTGTGGAACGATACTGTGGCCAATTTGACACTGATGGCTCTGGGATCGAGTGCTCCGGAGATCCTGTTATCAATAATTGAAATTGTCTGGAATGGGTTTAAATCCGGAGATCTGGGTCCAAGCACCATCGTTGGATCTGCATCCTTCAATTTATTGTTCATTACTGGAGCTTGTATGTTAACGATTCCGGCGGGTGAAATTCGTCGCATTCGCAGCATCAAAGTATTTGCTGTCACTGCTACTTTCAGTGTCTTCGCCTATTTGTGGTTGATTGTCATCCTCGTGGCTGTTACTCCTGATTACGTGGATGTGTGGGAAGCCATGTTGACACTCCTGTTCTTCCCAATGCTGGTGGTACTAGCTTACATCGCCGATAAGGATTACTGTGGAAGACGAGCAGTAGGAGACAGTACTACTGGGCTTAAAATAGGTGAGTTATACATCCCTATCTAGTCGACCCCCAAACCAAATGATGAAATAACAAAATTGTTTTGATATCCAATATTTCGACTAAGTTACCATACGGGAATGTGATTATAAAGGGCAATCAATATAATACTTTTCGATGTAACATTTGTTATTATACAGCCTTATATGAACTAGGCCTATGTTTATAATGAACTATTTTGGAGTGAATAATTTTTCAATATAAGATACAAAACATAAACGGAAGACATTTGTTGTTGTCGGACTGAAGTACGTAAACTCTCTAACTATTCCCCCTAGGAAGATGAATTTTGTCTCTATACTTAGGTTTTAGGCATCAAACTATGCATTAGAACTATATTTTATGTTAATTAAATATAACATAATGGTAATTTCCAAGATGGCTGCCAAGATGGCCACCGTAACACTTAATCTGGCATATCTCCTTAACTATTTACTCCAAATTAGTCGTGAAGGTGTCTATCACTGGGTATTTTGGAGACACATCTATTTGATCACATAAAAGTTCATATGCTGAATACACACAGAAAATTTGGAATCCGTTTCCTGTCTCATTCAAACTATTAGTTCCTTATAGGCCAGAGCTCACAGTTTAAAGGACACATTAATCAATGGTACTTTGATAAATTAAATTGTTTTAATATATATGTGTTTTGCACAGTCTTATCCTTTTGCAAATGTATCACATGCAGACTGAGGTGAATATGCATTAACCTTCTTAAGGGACAAAAACAATAACAAGTCAATATTTAAATGGTATTTATATATTTTATTGTAAACACCCAACAGAATGTGTACACTTCAAAATCTTTTCTCTATAGCACCAAATACAAACACAAATCTTGCACATTCTATTTACACAAAATATTTCCATTAATACAGCCCAAACTTTTGACTACAATCTGAATGATATGGTAAAAATATAGTCTAAACCGAAGTAAAATACTATTTAATTATTTAATATAAAGTGGGTACTCCAGTCATCCCAGTTGGACTGTCCAAACAAGGGTATTAACTACTTTTTTCGGATTTTGATTTATTCAAATCATGATGTTTACATACCACTTTGTACATGTTACTCTTGTTGAATCAAAACAAATAAAAAATGGAAATATCATCTAGAAATCCAAGATGGCTACCAGTTTACAAGCACTGGTATATCTTCTATACTATTCAATCTTGGGAAAAATATGAAAAGGTAAACGACCACAGATGTTATATATTATAACAAATGTTCTTTAAATTTAAATCTGAATTCTCACACAGACTACCAAAAGCATATTATACAATTCATATTTAAGGATGGCGACCACTTCACCAAATAGTTTACACTATTGTACAGTGTGTTGCCCATGTGCATTGCAAAAACATGCAATCCACTATGATGTCGGGTTACAGCAACACTGATTATAGCAGGCGCAAAATATTGTGCATTTCATGTTTGCAAAGTTTCAACTACAAGCCCGTGAACTGCATGGAGAAGTACTGTGGCATCCACATTTCATTAGACGTTGTACCATATCTGAGGCTAGTTCAACTTCATCAGGGAGTGTGACTGGTTGAAGGGACTTGCTTTGGTCATCCTTTACCCAACCATATTCCGTTGAGTCCAACTCGCGTGGACTCGGCGCTTCCAGTGACTGCCATACCAAAGCCTCATGGTGAGCTCTTTTTAACATTTTCCTTGAATGCCTCAGTGGTTGGTGGCAAGGTACACAACTTCGGTGTTGATGACGACCCTTTACCTGTGTTTGACAGCCATTATACCTTTAATATTGTCTCTGACATTGTACTGCAGTTTGTTTAGCAATAGCTCGCGGAAATGAAGGAGGTAGATTGTTCAGATACATTCAGATTGTATTCATAAGTTTGTGCAGTATAAATGGAAAGGTTTTGTGTAAATAGAATATGCAAGATTTGTGTTTGTGTTTTGTGCTATAGTGAAAATATTGTGAAGTGTACACATTCGGTTGGGTTTTGACAATGAAATATATAAATACCATTTAAATATTGACTTGTTATTGTTTTTGTCCCTTAAGTAGATGAATGAATATTCACCTCAGCAAAAGGATGAGACTGTGCAAATACATATATATTAAAACAATTTAATTGATCAAAGTACCATTGATTAATGTGTCTTTTGAACAGCGAGACCCTAGCCCACAATGAACTATTAGTTTGAATAAGACAGGCAACTGATTCCAAATTGTCTCTGTGTATTCAGTATATGAACTTTGATCTGATACAGATATATTTGTCTCCAAATTACCCAGTGATAGACACCTTCACGACTAATTTGGAAAAAATAGTTACGGAGATATGCCAAGTTTAGTGTTACGGCGGCCAACTTGGCAGTCATCATGGAAATTACCATTATGTAACACGATATTACCATAATACAAAGTCCTAATGGATAACTTGACTCCTAAAACCTAGATATAGAGACAAAAAACACCTTGTTAGGATGAATAATTAGAGAGTTATGGTTATTTATATGTAATCTTGGACGCCGTCTTGAATTACTCAAATTGCTCAAGGGTGACAACATGTCATCAAACAGTTTATGAAAATAGAAACCCTTGGCTACCAAAATCAACAGTATCAAAATTAATACAACAATGTAAGGTTTACCCCCTCCGCTCCCGGACTATAGTGATATCCGAACATTTAAATGAATCTCAACTCGGCACTGTAGTGTAGAGGTCCGAACTTTAAAATTGAAACTCAACTCTGCAGTGTAGTGTAGATGTCCGAACATTAAAACGAATCTCATCTCGGCAGAGTAGTAAAGAGGTCCAAACATTAAAATGAAGCTCAACACTGCAGTGTAGTATAGAGATCCGAACATTAAAATGAAGCTCATGCAACTCTGCAGTGTAGTTTAGAGTTCCGAACATTAAAATGAAGGTCGTTCATCTCTGCCGAGTAGTAAAGAGGTCCAAATATTAAGATAAATCTTAACTTTGAATAGAAGTGTAGAGGTCCGAACATTAAAATGAAGCTCATGCAACACTGCAGAGTAGTATAGAGGTCCTAATATTAAAATAAATCTTAACTTTGCTGAGTAGTGTAGAGGTCTGTATATTAAAATGAATCTTAACTTTGCAGAGTAGTGTAGAGACACGAACGTTAAAATGAATCTCAGCGTTGCTGTGAAGTGTAGAGGTCCGAGCATTTAAAGGAATCTTAAATTTGCAGAGTTGTGTAATGTCCGAACATTAAAATGAATCTTAACTTTGCAGAGTGGTGTAGAAGTCCAGACATTAAAATGAAGCTCAACTCGGCAGTTTAATGTAAAGGTCTGAATAATAAAATGAATGTTAACTCTGCAAAGTAGTGTACAGGTTCGAACAATAAAATCAATCTCAACTCAGTAGAGTAGTGTAGAGGTCCGAACATTAAAATGAATCTCAACTGTGCAGAGTAGTGTAGACGTTTGGACTTTAAAATGAATATCAACTCTGCAGTGTAGTGTAGTGGTCCGAACATTAAAATAAATCTCCTCTCTGCAGAATAGTTTAGAACTCCGAACATTAAAGTGGATCTCAACTCTGCAGAGCAGTGTAGATGTCCGAACGTTTAAATGAAGCTCAAGCCCTCTGCAGTGTAGTGTAGATTCTAAAAACTAAAATAAAGCTCAATTCTGCAGAGTAGCGTAGAGGTCAGAATATTAAAACGAATCTTAACTTTGCAGAGTAGTGTAGAGGTTCGAACATAATAATGAATCTCATCTTTGCAGTGTAGTGTAGAGGTTCGAACATTAAAGTGAATCTCAAGTCTGTAGTGTAGTGTAAAGGTCGGAACATTTAAATGAATCTCAACTCTGCAGAGTAGTGTAGCGGTACGAACATTAAATGAAGCTCAAATCTGCAGTGTAGTGTAGAGGTTCGAACATTTAAAGCTCAGCTCTGCGGTGTAATGTAGAGGTCCGAACATTCATATGAATCTTAACTCGGCAGAGAAATGAAGAGGTCCTCACATTTAAATGAATCTCAACTCTGCATAGTATTGCAGATGACCGAACATTAAAATGAAATTTCACTCTGCAGAGTAATGTAGAGGTTCGAGCTTTTAAATAAGCCTCAACTCAGCAGAGTACTGTAAAGGTCCGACCATTAAAATGAATCTCAGCCCTGCAGAGTAGTGTAGAAGTTCGAACATTAAAATGAAGATCAATTCTGCAGTGTAGTGTAGAGATCTGAACATTAAAATGAATCTCAACGCTGCAGAGTAGTGTAGAGGTCCGAACATTCAAATGAATCTCAACTCGGCCGTGTAGTGTAGAGGACAGAACATTAAAATAGAGGTCCGAATATTAAAACGAAATTTCACTCTGCAGAGTAATGTAGAGGTTCGAACTTTTAAATAAAGCTCAACTCAGCAGAGTGGTGTGAAGTCCGAACATTAAAATCAATCTCAGTTCAGCAGAGTAGTGTAAAAGTCCGAACATTAAAATGAATCTCAACTCGGCAGTGTAGTGTAGATGTCCGAACATGAAAATGAATCTCATCTCTGCAGTGTAGTGTAGAGGTCCGAATATTAACTTGAATCTCAAATCTGCAGAGTAGTGAAGAGGTCGAACATTTAAATGAATCTCAACTGTGCAGAGAAGTATATAGGTTTGAACATTCAAATGAATCTCAATTCTGCATAGTAGTGTAGGAGTCCGAACATTTAAATGAATCTAAATTTTGCAGAGTAATGTAGACGTTTAAACTTTAAAATGAAGATCAATTCTGCAGTGTAGTGTAGAGATCCGAACATTAAAGTGAATCTCAACTCTGCAGAGTAGTGTAGAAGTTCGAACATTAAAAGGATTCTTAACTCTGCATAGTAGTGTAGAGGTCCGAATATTAAAATAAATCTCAACTCTGCAGAGAAGTGCAGAAAATCCGAACACAAAAATGAATCTAAACTCTGCAGTGTAGTGTAGACGTCCGATCTTTAAAATAAAGATCAACTCTGCAGTGTAGAGTAGAGGTCCGAACATTAAAATGAATCTCAATTCTGCAGAGTAGTGTACAGGTCCGAACATTAAAATGAAGCCTTCGCAGTGTAGTTTAGATACCCGAACATTAAAATGAAGCTAACTTTGCAGTGTAGTGTAGAGGTCCGAACATTGCAATAAATCTCAAGTCTGCAGAGCAGTGTAGAGGTCCGAATATTTAAATGAATCTCAACTCTGCAGAGTAGTGTAGACGTCCGAACATTAAAACGAATCTTAACTCTGTAGTGCAGTGTAGAGGCTCGAACATTTAAATGAATCTCAACTCGGCAGAGGAATGAAGAGGTCCGAACTTTTAAATTAAGCTCAAACCAGCAGAATGGTGTTGAGGTCCGAACATTAAAATCAATCTTAGCTCAGCAGAGTAGTGTAAAGGTCCGAACATTAAAATGAATCTCAACTCAGCAATGTAGTGTAGAGTTCCGAACATATAAATGGATCTCAACACGGCAGACAAGTGTATAAGCCCCACTATTAAAATGAATCTCAACTCTGCAGAGTAATGTAGACGTCCGAACATTTAAACGAATCTCAACTATGCAGAGTAGTGTAGACGTTCAAACTTTAAAATGAAGATCAACTCTGCAGTGTAGTGTAGAGGTCCGAACATTAAAATGAATCTCAACTCAGCGGAGTAGTGTAGAAGTCCTAACATTTAAATGAATCTCAACTCAGCAAAGTAGTGTAGAGACCCGAAAATTAAAATGAACCAACTCTGAAGAGAAGTGTAGAAGTCCGAACATTAAAATGAATCTCAACTCCGCAGTTTAGCGTAGAGGTTCAAACATTACAATTAATCTCAGCTCTGCAGAGTAGTGTAAAGTTCCGAACATTTCAATGAATCTCATCTCGGCAGAAAAGTGTATAAGGCCGACTATTAAAATGAATCTCAACTCTGTAGAGTAGTGTAGAGGTCCGAACATTAAAATGAAGCCTCTGCAGTGTAGTATAGATATCCGAACATTAAAATGAAGCTCAACTGTGCAGAGTAGTGTAGATGTTTAATCTTTAAAATGAAGATCAATTCTGTAGTGTAGTGTAGAGGTCCGAATATTGAAAGGAATCTCAACTTTGCAGAGTAGTATAGAGGTGCGAATATTAAAATGAATCTCAACTCTGCAGAGAAGTGTAGAAAATCCGAACTGTAAAATGAATCTCAACTCTGCAGTGCAGCGTAGAGGTCAGAACATTAAAATTAATCTTTACTCAGCAATTTAGTATAGAGGTCCGAACATTAGAATGAATCTCAATTCTGCAGTGTAGTGTAGAGGTCCGAACATTGAAATAAATCTCAACTCTGCAGAGTAGTGTAGAGGTCCGAATATTTAAATGAATCTCAACTCTGCAGAGTAGTGTAGATGTCCGAGCATTAAAATGAAGTTTAACTCTGCAGTGCAGTGTAGAGGCTCGAAAATTAAAATGAAGCTCAGCTCTGCAGTGTAGTGTAGAGGTCCGACATATAAATGAATCTCAACTCGGCAGAGGAATGAAGAGGCCCGAACTTTTAAATTAAGCTCAACTCAGCACAATGGTGTTGAGGTCCAAACATTAAAATCAATCTTAGCTCAGCAGAGTAGTGTTAAGGTCCGAACATTAAAATGAATCTCAACTCAGCAATGTAGTGTAGAGGTCCGAACATTCGAATGGATTTCAAACCTGCAGAGTAGTGTAGAGTTCCAAACACATAAATGAATCTCAACTCGGCAGACAAGTGTATAAGCCCCACTATAAAAATGAATCTCAGTAGTAGTGTACAGGTCCGAACATGAAAATGATGCCTCTGCAATGTAGTTTAGATATCTGAACATTAAAATAAAGCTAACTCTGCAATGTAGTGTAAAGGTCTGAACGTTAAGGTGAATCTCAACTCGGCACGGTAGTATAGATATCCTAACATTAAAATGAAGTTAACTTTGCAGTGTTTTGTAGAGGTCCAAACATTTAAATGAATCTCAACTCTGCCGAGTACTGTAGAGGTCCGAACATTTAAATGAATCTCAACTCTGCAGAGTAGTGTAGAGGC
Organism: Tonicella lineata; assembly: GCA_034781015.1. Taxonomy (NCBI): domain Eukaryota; kingdom Metazoa; phylum Mollusca; class Polyplacophora; order Chitonida; family Mopaliidae; genus Tonicella; species Tonicella lineata. The sequence continues at coordinate 8,687 of JAVFBY010403378.1, forward strand.
CTGAACATTAAACCGAAGCTCAACTCTGCAGTGTAGTGTAGAGGTTCGAACATTAAAATGAAGTTCAGCTCTGGGGTGTAGTGTAGAGGTCCGAACATTTAAATGAATATCAACTCGGCAGAGGAATGAAGAGGTCCTCACATTTAAATTAATCTCAACTCTCCCTAGTATTGCAGAGGTCCGAGCATTAAAATTAACCTCAACTCGGCAGTGTAGTGTAGAGCTCTGAACATAAAAATGAAATTCATCTCTGCAGAGTAAGATAGACGTCCGAACTTTTAAATAAAACTCAACTCAGCAGAATGGTGTTGAGGTCCGAAAATTAAAATCAATCTCAGCTCGGAAGTGTAGTGTAGAGGTCCAACATAAAAATGAATCCCAACTCTGTAGTGTAGTGTAGAGGTCGAAGATTTAAATGAATCTCAACTGTGCAGAGAATTATATAGGTCAGAATATTAAAATGAATCTCAACTCTGCATAGTAGTGTAGAATCCCGAACATTAAAATGAATCTCAACTGTGCAGAGTAGTGTAGATGTTTAAACTTGAAAATGAAGATCAATTCTGTAGTGTAGTGTAGAGGTCCGAATATTAAAGTGAATCTCAAATCTGCAGAGTAGTGTAGAAGTTTGAACATTGAAAGGAATCTTAACTTTGCAGAGTAGTATAGAGGTCCGAATATTAAAATGAATCTCAACTCTGCAGAGAAGTGTAGAAAATCCGAACAGTAAAATGAATCTCAACTCTGCAGTGCAACGTAGAGGTCAGAACTTTAAAATTAATCATAACTCTGCAATTTAGTATAGAGGTCCGCACATTAGAATGAATCTCAATTCTGCAGAGTAGTGTACAGGTCCGAACATTAAAATGATGCCTCTGCATTGTAGTTTAGATATCCGAACAATGAAATGAAGCTAACTCTGCAGTGTAGTGTAGAGGTCTGAACGTTAAAATGAATCTCAACTCGGTAGTGTAGTTTAGATATCCAAACATTAGAATGGATCTCAATTCTGCAGATTAGTGTACAGGTCCGAACAGTAAAATGATGCCTCTGCATTGTAGTTTAGATATCCGAACATAAAAATGAAGCTAACTTTGCAGTGTAGAGGTCAGAACATTTAAATAAATCTCAACTCTGCCGAGTAGTGTAGAGGTCCGAACATTTAAATGAATCTCAACTCTGCAGAGTAGTGTAGAGGTCTGAACATTAAAACGAAGCTCAACTCTGCAGTGTAGTGTAGAGGTTCGAACATTGAAATGAAGCTCAGCTCTGCGGTGTAGTGTAGACGTCCGAACCTTTAAATGAATCTCAACTCGGTAGAGGAATGAAGAGGTCCTTACATTTAAATGAATCTCAATTCTGCCTAGTATTATAGAGGTCAGAACCTCAACTCGGCAGTGTAGTGTAGAGCTCTGAACATTAAAATGAAATTCAACTCTGGAGTAAGGTAGAGGTCCGAGCTTTTAAATCAATTTCAGCTCAGCTGATTAGAGGTCCAACATGAAAATGAATCCCAACTCTGTAGTGTAGTATAGAGATCGAACATTTAAATGAATCTCAACTGTGCAGAGAAGTATATAGGTCCGAACATTAAAATGAATCTCAACTCTGCAGTGTAGTGTAGTGTAGAGGTCCGAAAATTACAATTAATCTCAGCTCTGCAGAGTAGTGTAGAGTTCCGAACATTTAAATCAATTTCAACTCGGCAGACAAGTGTATAAGCCCGACTATTAAAATGAATCTTAACTCTGCAGAGTAATGTAGATATCCGAAAATTAAAATGAATCTCAACTATGCAGAGTAGTGTAGACGTTCAAACTTTAAAATAAAGATCAACTCTGCAGTGTAGTGTAGAGGTCCGAGCATTAAAATGAATCTCAACTCTGCAGTGTAGTGTAAAGGCCCGAACATTGCAATTAATCTCAAAAATCAATTCACTAAATAAATATCTGGGTAGGAACACGTTTCATTTTCAAACAGATTTGATCCGTAAAAGGGAAAAACGACCATCTGAGTGTAATTTTGACCTTCTTTATGACGGTGTACATTCAGTGGACCTACTAGCAAGGAAATGCTTCCGCCGTTTAAAACTCTTCATATTGAAGGAGTGCTATCCTGACAAATCAGATATTCTTTGTCGTAGATCCACAAGAACTCCAGAGCTTTAAATTAAACAATGGCGGAGAGTGACCAAAATATGTCAATTAACTTAGATGCAGTAGTACCAATTCCCCGTCGCCCGTCGGGAGACAGAGTCACAACAGGGTTTTGTCGTTGGTCACAGAGATTAGTAGACATGAGTAGCGAAAAAGTGTAGAATAGTTACGCCGAGAACAAAGTAAACAATGAGACCGTCTTATCGTTCTCCAAAATTCTCTTGAGTCTGGTGGTGGACCGAAAAGGAATTGACACCAGCCAGTGTCTAATATTGCTATATCCCATCCACATTATGTCAGAATAAAAACGGGAACAGCTGAAGCACAAGCAACAACAAATCAGCTGCCAACTTCCCAGGCCAATTTATTTCCAGAACTTGATACAATCTTGATATTGGGACGAGGAAGTGGCCCACGTCTAGTAAACATAACTTTGAGAGAATCTACAGGGCTTCTTAACTCTAACTCTGATTATCCCATGCAGGCAAACTCCGGTTCGTTTCTATCGCAAGCGTCTCGTTGACATGATGGACAAGTATGACGAAAAAGAGGAGTGGGAAATTTTGTAGTCCTATTTGAGCGAACAGCTTAAAGATGTTTCTTGAAAATTTGATCGACTCCAAGACTGTTTAAGAGAAGAGATGCTTTGGTATAACCGAACCTGCATCGACTTCTATGAAAACGCCTACATGATATCCCACATAGAAAAGAGATTTTCTCTCTGGGGTGTTAAGAAGATTTGGGAGATTTGAACATTAATTTTGATGATATGCTGGACAAGATTGAGGATCTACTGTTCAAACTTGCAGATTTTTTTCCAAGCAATGTAACATTGCCACAGCGCAAACGGGCACTGGGATCGGGAAAGATAACTCGTGTTTTAACTGTCGTAGCCATGATCATTTTATGAGGGAGTTCCCCATGCTTAGGTCGAGGTTAAGGAGCCCTCCGCCCTGGCGACCAAGTTCCCTACTACCAGAAATCAACAGACGTGGGACCACGATTTCTTAAACAATCACTGAAACTTAATGTCTCGTAGTCGCAGGTGGGGACGATATCATCATCCCTGAAGACGTCGCAAGGAAGGCCAATTTATCTATGGTGACGTCTTATCCTATAAACATATCTAACGCCGAAGATGGGGCAGTGATGGGAAGGAAGGGAGGAGTCACAGCGACACCCCACTTAACAGGGAAAGATTGAGAGTGTCCTGTTTATGTTGCACCCATACGATATCAGGTCCTCATCGGACTTGACTTTCTCAAGGAAGTTGATGTAAATCACCAACACCTAAACCAGTTACACCACTTAATCCTAATGTTGCCAGCAATCCATTCCAGTTCGTATCTATGGATTTTCAAGGACCTTTACCACGCTCTCATTATGGAAAGGTTTATATTCTTGCAATTAAATGCAAGTTTACCAAATACATTGAAGTCTATGCTTTTGCCAACCCGGAATCATTACTGTAGCGGATTGTCTGATATAAATGTTCATACCTCAGTTTTGGAATACTTGAAATCCTCTACACAGATCAAGGTGCAGATATCACCTTTAAACTGATATGTGGTTTATATTCTCGTCTTAAAATAAACAAGACCCAAACTGTTCCTTATACACCACATTATAATGGTCTAGTCGAACGACCAAAAAAAGCTTTAACTGAATGCGTATGGGCTACAACCAAGAAAGGTACAGCAGGAAACATCCGACAATGGGACAAATACTTACCTCTTATATTTATGGCTTACAACTCTTCCTAACACTCAACAATTAACTACCCTCCAGCGTTTCTAGTAAACGGAGGCATTCCCATATCTTCAATGGACCAAATGTTCTACTGAGAATAGTACTCCTACTGCTACCACAACATACGGATACGCGACTCAACTACATCATCGCCTTGTTTAAGCTTTTTGATGAAGTTCGACATCCTCAAGCGGAATCCTCCGAGCGACAGAAATGTTTTCATCATCGTAAAGTAAGAGGGCAACCCTACTGTTTTCACGACACTGTCTACTTTAAGCGTCATGTCTTCTCTAAAGGAGAGAGCAACAAGTTTGCGGATTTAGAGCAATACAAATCGTCCACACATCACAAATCGTCCATATATCGCCCAAAAAGTACTTGGTCCAGCTACCTACGAGATCTACAACAAGGAAACCAGCAACAGAACAGTTGCTTACTTTTGTAACCTAAAAAGGGGCCTTCGTACGACCTCAACGTCTTAACTAAACGTCGTCATTGACTTCCAAAACAATCAAGGCAGATGGACTTACACATCAAGCAACTTATCCCGAAGAAGATGACGATGATGATGCGATCTTTCGATACAAAACACGTATCAAAAGCAATCATCACAATCTCATCTTACACCAAACATTTTACATGACTTAGACACTGCCCACTCCAACGAGTGGTCTAGGCAAATGTCACCCTAACCCTATTCGACGTTTGTCATGCATCCCACAGCCAGCCAAGCCCTTCCTAAAATAGAATTAAACAAAAACACTGACTTAGGTTTTACCCCGGCTAACAGGGGCTAAAATATGACATCATAAAGAGATGCTGATTAGCCATTACTTATTATTGTTTTTCTCTCTCTTTCGGTAAACATTTGGCGAAAATAACTCGGATTTTCTCCAGTATTTGATTGGATCCATACAAAGGGAAATTGGTGTACCGACTAAATTCACGCAGGGGGAATAATTATCAGAAAATAAACGTGTAACTGACTAAGAACGCATTAATCCGACAGTCACGATATGCGCCTGACAAAAATTACCTTGGTTACAAATGTTATTACTTTTTTTGTTAGCTTGGGAGAAAATACATAACGGATAATATCGGCTTTTTCGAGATCACGAAGACGTCATTATTTATCAGATCAAAGGAAGTAAAAGTACAGTAAAAAAGATGCTGCGCATTACATGCATTCCAGTCAAGGGTTATTAATGTCTAGATATTAAATATAGTTTTGTAAGTCTGCTGTAATAATGGTGTGCTTTAAATAATGCGATTTTCTCGTAAAGAATTAGATTAGGCATAACCTATTTGATTAAAACCTTGGCCAGTATATAACCGGCTTGGTCATAAAGAAGCCCAATTTTATGTAGTAATATTGGCTAAATTCGAGTTAATAATGCAGCCGTCGTCGCCGAGTTGCAGCTGTATGAATGCGTTCGAGCTACATTATGATGTAGTACGACGATATATGTAATTATTTTAATATTTACTATCAAATGTAATTTTGATTACCTTGATATTGTATTTGTTATATTTGGACAAACTACACATTCACACAGTTTTCCAAGGAAAATACCTTTTCATAAAAGGAGTCCCCGTCTTGGAAGTAGTGCATGAAACTAAAAGCTTGACATGTCGCCTATTTATCCCAAAGTTGTAGTCTACGTTGAAAAGCTAGATGGCACTTTAATGGTAACAAGCTCGGCATAAGAAGAACGAGGTCATTATGAATTCCGCGAGGCTTGCCTTCTTTAATTTCCGAGAACAAGCTCTAACATAAAAATTGTTAATTTTCCAAACATCTGGGGCCGTGGTTAGATATACAGTAGTATAGAAGGCATATGAGGTAAATTATTGATAAAAAGTCTCAGGCTATTTACTTGCTGTTGAATGAAAGGGCCACAACAGGGCCTGTATGTTCAGAAAGAATGATTATATATAATTGACTAGTTATATGTGTTGTCTTATACACGATCGTGTTACGGTGATCAACACTGGTCAAGAACAGAGATATCTTCGTTCGAAAAATTATCTAATTACTATTAGGTCCTACTCGAGCGGGCAATGCTTGCCAATAACATTAAGTGGCAGACCCGTTGTTTGCTGTTTCATGTTTTGTTACAGGTACAGTACAGGGCAGAACTTTCTTTACATCCGGCGCCCTTTAAAGGCCCATTTATACCGAAAGCGAACGCGACCGCGACCGCGACGGTCGCATTGGATCGCTTAACTATCAATGAAGCCGTTTATACTGAACGCTAACTCGGCCAAAATTTTGTTCGCGCGAAAAACCGCAGCGATCGCTTCCAGATCGATTTTTAGGAATAGTTCGCGCGAACAAATTTCGTCAGCCAATCACAGGGC
>JAVFBY010403489.1:0-14930 GCA_034781015.1 Tonicella lineata
GAAATATGATGTCAGATATATAATACTGGATTAAATTTAATAGCACTTCAAGCAACATGGGACGATTCCGCAAAGCAGTTTTATACTGGAGTCAAAATCTTTAAATCCACCTAAATAACCGATTTTTAAATTTTGATGTTTAATATTTTGGATTTAGTTTCGTTATGTGAACAAGCATATTGACATTATATTTGTTTGATATTCTGCACCCTCATTTGAACAAAATTGAATTAAGTATTTTCATAAAGTCAGAAACACAGGCTACTAGTTTACATGTACATCTGTACCAAACAATAGACTCGCACAAATATCTTAATCAAGATTGTTTGTAGCATTTGATTGGGTTCTACACCATACTTAAAATAGAGATTCATACACGTTGATTTCACAAACCATTATTCTGTTTGTCCAATACAGTTACAAAATCAAAGCAACAGCTGGAAACCCAAAGACAAAACCTTTTTGAGTGAATTTGTGCAAAAATTATTCACAAACTGTTCTTATGTGGCAGGTACAAACAATTATTGTAAGTTTGTAAAATGTGGACTTCTATTAATCACTGGCTAATGTTATGGCACTCGTACGACTATGTGCCAGCCAAATGGGCAGTGATTGATTCTATCAAAGTTACTATTCAATCATACAAAAATTCATTTGACACATCTTTTAACAGACTGTTATCTTATTTTAGCTTCCAAATCCTTCCAGCTCCTGGCTAAGTTAACTGGAAACTGAAATACTGTCAGTGTTCAGTATTATCAGAAGTCTGTTAACTGTTGCCAGAAGTCTATTAACTAGAAGTAGGCAACTCCAGGGACACACCTGCTGTGGGCAGATTAATATTAGGAGGGGAAAATCACAGGGGGGGGGGGGACATGTCCTACCCCCGCAACCATATAGATAGGCTCACCTGCATTGGGGGCTGAGTACACAAAAGCTGACAGTCCCCAAGCAGTCTGTGGATTGTAGGCTTAAAAGACAGAGTTGACGAGGATTTGAAGCCCAGAATTCCTCATTATAAAAAAGACAACAGGCTGATGAAATCTGACGTCACCATTATTTGTCAGTCCCCAATACCATGGCCATAAACCTAAACGGGAGTTGCATAGTTCTAGTTAATTAGACTTCTGCTATTGCACACAGCTTTATACACGTCAAGTGAGCTGTGACATGGCTTAATAGGAGGAAAGAGCTAGATCTGTTCCTACTGAAGTGGACATCTAAATCTATTAAAGAGAGGCGTCTGTCTGTCTGTGTGTGTGTGTTTGACTGTGTGCATTTTTCTCTCAAACCAAAAGAGAAAGACCCCACAAACCATACATATTCTGAAAGGGCATAACCAGGGGAAGAATTAGGCACATACAAAATGGGGGCCACTTTCGTCTGTCCGTGTGTGTGTTTGTGTGCATTTTTCTCCCAAACCAAAAGAGCTAGACCCTATATATATTCTGAAAGGGCATGAGATGATGACCCAGGGAAGGTTTTAGGGACATAAAAAATGGGGGTCACTTTCTGACCTCTGGCTGACTTAATCACTTCAAGTTTGGTTGGATCAGCTAAGCGGTGCGGGTACAACTAGTACCATATATGCTAGTTTCACACCTCCAGTTAATGGACTTCTGTTATTACTTATAAATAATTATACCACACGAATCAAAATCCACATTGATGCGGCAGGTGTAGCAGTGTTCAAGTTCAAAGTATTTTGTTGGTCAATTTATATGGTACTGACTGTCAAGATGAATTGGCTGATTGGGGTTTACCGCTGTACTCAGGGGTATTTCACCTATACGATCGCATGCCAGCCCCATGGGTGGAGGAAACCACCGTTCATGTCACTTGGCAACACGAAAGACAAGACAGAAAAAGGAAACAAGGTGCAAAAAATGGCACCACAAAAAAGGCACCACAAAAAAAATGTACTTCCTGATGCCCCTTAACTCTGAGAGCACCAGGGCATCAGGAAACCACCTGCCTGACTGTCAAGATGTCAGGCTCATTCATATGAAAGTTACATGTCAATTCTGGAAAACATAAATGTCTGACAATTAGCCAGCTGTATGTCTGAAATTCTTCCCCCACATGGCAAATTACAAGGCCTGGAACAGTGCACAAAAATAGCACATATTTCCAATACAAGTCCCAGTCTCTTCAACATTAATTTCCATGGGTGTTATTACAAATTGGTCCCGCATTATTTACAATTCTTTGTCCAAACAGATATCATCTACGTACATGATGAAAACGATTTGTTCAAGCCACAGTGGTAAATTAACTAGAAGCTTCTTCTTAAACATTAAGAATCAGCAATCTCAATATAGTGTTTATCCAAAATTCTTTCACTAATCCTCGACACAAAGGCCTCCAGATATTAAAATTGATTTTGGTTGTAACCATAGTTTCCCTGAGAAGGAACCCCAGACATTTGGTTACTGCTTTGTCCCATGGGATTCTGCGGCATTTGACTGCCCATTGACCCCTGTTGTCCCATTGACCCTTGTTGTCCCATTGACCCCTGCTGTCCCATTGACCCCTGTTGTCCCATTGGGCTTTGTTGCATTGGGCCACTGGAACCTTGACCCATAGAATTTTGTGGCATTTGATTTGATGACATTTGGTTGGGAGGCATCTGGTTTGGCATCATGTTACCAGGGCCCATCTGAGCAGATCCAGGACCCGTGGGCCCACCCTGCATTTGGTTCTGCCCTCCCATTGGGCCCCCCCCTGACATCTGTCCTCCCATCTGGTTACCAGGCATTTGACTGGGTCCACCAGGCATTTGGTTACCACTGGACATTGGACCACCAGGCATTTGGTTACCACCTGACATTGGAACACCAGGCATTTGGTTACCTCCAGACATTTGGCTTCCTTGCATTTGGTTTCCAGACATTTGACCACCTGGCATTTGGTTTCCAGACATTGGGCCACTTGGCATTTGGTTTCCTCCTGGCATTTGACCGCCTTGAATTTGGTTGCCAGGCATTTGGTTATTGGCCATCTGATTGGACATTTGCGACGTGGGCATATTGGGTCCACCCATCTGATTACCCATCGCCCCTTGAGATCTGTTGTAAGGGTTAAAGCGTTGTTGAGATCCGGCCATCTGATAATTGTACTGATTAGGCTGCATACCACTGGGGGGAGCCTGGCTGTAGTTTCCTGGCTGTCCTGTGAAGTTTTGATGTGGCTGAGACTGTCCTTGGTTAAAGGGTGGGTTACCGGCGTACTGCTGGGGGAAGTTCTGCTGTGGACCAGAACCATACTGGTTACCTGTTAGAAACAAAAGTTTATTATATTGAAAAATTTAACAATTATCTTTTAACATTGTCCAAATGTACACAATTACATGTAGAAACATTTCAATCCAATTGAAAACTTTTAAAGTGTACAAAATTCAGCTATTTCACAAAGTTGTTCTTTTTCCTTCTCCACTCTGGAGAAACTAAGGACTAAGGAACCGTTTTATGATGACACTGTGGTGGCTTTCTCCATCTCATTACTCATGGGTGAATGGAACTCAGAAAAGTTTGATTTTAGTGTTTATTTATTTATTTATTTTTTTTTAACCTTAAATCACTCATAAACAGCTTCATAAACAGCTCTTAAACAATAAACAGATCCTTTTTTTTTTCTTTCCAAAAAAAGGACTGCATTTGAAACAAAAATGTTCAAACCATAAATTCATGTTAACCCTTTAATACCGTATTCCCGGTTTATCGGGAATATCCTAACTTCACTCTCTGACGAAATCCCGCTTTACCGGGAATCAGGTCCGCACTCTTAAACCCTAGGTTACACTAACTATAAATCAGCCAATCAGAATAAAGGATTACATTTAGTGCGGAACTGTACTGTATACATCTGTCAGTTTGTAAACATCGCCATTTTAGTCTTTTTTGGAGTATTTCTTTCGTTTTTTTTTTAAAGCGTAATTCAACGTTACCAAGTACTTCCGGGGACAAAAGACAAAGGCGCGAGTTATTTACCACCAAGGAGATACTCCAGACGTTGGCGGATTCTGCAATGACCTAGATTTCGACCGAACTTACCCAGGTGTTTTTTGCCATCTAGTTTTCCGTGAAACTCGTTTTATTCAAACATGTATTTTTGGGGGCAATCTGCAATTGTAGCCCAGGCACAGAGCCCTGATCCTGGCTTAAAGGGTTAAAAGGATGGTCCTAGCTGCAATAGCCCAAATGTCACTTGACAAGTTACCCTTTAAAATACTAAAATATGCCAATTATTTTTATTTTTTATAGATATATGAAAGACAAGACAATTTCCAAAAGGAAACCAATTGGTATGACTGAATACTCATAAACATTATAGCAGCAAAGACCATTCTTTTATCATCTTACTTAGTCATCTTAAAAGTGTACAAATATACGTAATGTTAGGCAGCACAGGAAATCAGCTCGGATAACCCATCCCCATCTAACCTGGATTGGGTCGTCTGTATACATTGGGGGGCATCATCTGACGGGGGTTCTCTCCCCCTTGACTAGACATCATGGGACTAGGATTATTCTGTGGCATTGACTGCTGAGGTTGCTGCTGAGGTCTCATCTGCATCTGTTGTTGTTGTTGTTGTGATGACATCATAGGGTTAGGTTGACTAGAGTGATATGACGGAGGGCCCTGGGACTGAGGTGTTTGCTGCTGCTGTTGCTGCTGCTGTTGTTGTTGCATGGCATACTGTTGCGGGTTCATCCCTGGACCACCTTGGCCTCCCATGTGACCTGAAGGAACAATTCATAGCAAGATATTAACATTTGATTTAATTTTATATTTATTAAAACCTTTGCCGGTTATAAGAAGGCTCTATTTTATGTAGTGATATGCATCAAATTGAAGCAAATAATGCCGTCGTCAATCGACGAATTACTGCTGTAAGAATATGCACGAACCTACATGACAATGTCATACAACAACAGAGTAATTACATATTTTAAAATCTTTACTATCAAATGTTAAATTGTGCTTAGATTGACATTATTGTGTTTTTTTTACAAAACCATACACATTTACACTGATGTTAAAGAGGTTTCCTGCCTTAAAAAATAGTGTATGAAACAGAGAGCTTAACATGTCGCCTATTTGTCCCGAAGTTCCAGTCGGTGTTGAAAAGTTAGATAGTACTTACTGGTTACAAAATGAATTGATTGATTGATTGGGGTTTAACACCGTACTCAGGGGTATTTCACCTGTATGACGGCATGCCAGCACCATGGGTGGAGGAAACCACCGTTCACGCCACTGGCAACATGAAAGACGAGACAGAGAAAGGAAAACAAAAAACGAGAAAAAAACGACAATTCAAAAAAAAAACACTTCTTCCTGAAGCCCTTTACTCCAAGAGCACCAAGGCATCAGGAAGCTCCGGCCCAGCAACCTGCTTCTAAGAAATGGACAACTCATTTACCTTAAATTGAGAGATTTTTTCTTGTTTGCTTTTGTAATAATGTTTCTAATGTCATGGAAATCAGGGAATATTTTCTTCTTGTTAATAAAACTCTCTATCTTCTTGTTCACTTCTGGATAACGAGTTCCTGAAAGAAAAAAAAACAATTCTAGAACATTTTAATATTTTATAACATGTACAACAAAGAAAGCTTGGTGTTTGACACCATTAGGAATTCAAGAAAGTCACTTATTAAAGATGAAATGATTGATTGTGTATAGAAACCTACATGTATATAAAGAGACCATTGCAACGATTGATTGATTGATTGCTTGGTGCTTATGTCAGGCTCAACAGTATTTTCACCTACATGTACGAGTCTAATTAAAATGTACAAAATAACCCAAAAACTTCCCAGAATACTTCCATAAATTGCCTCGCTTTGTAGCTGAGAGAAGTCCAGGGCAGAGGTAGGTCTAGCCTGCCTCACCTGATTTTTCAATCATGGTGATTGATTGGTTGTTAGGTGTTTAACGCAGTGCTCAAGGTTATTTCGCTTATATGACGGCGATGTATTCAGTAGTACTTTGAAGCAGCACAACCACAGAAATGCAAAACTTTATGTAAATGCTCTGTTGAATAATGACTGTTCCTCCAGGGTTTTGTGAATATCACTCATGGTAAACATACCTTCATAAGTAAACCTTTGCTCAATTGGTCTACCAGTGGTTTTTCGTCTTCCCTTTAATTCACAAAGTTTGTCCCAGACTTTGACAAACTTCTTCTGTAATTTGTCTTCGTACATATAACTAGAGTCATCGTCTTCTAATTCATCCAATGTTAACTCCCGTCCCTTCACTTTCTCAATTTCATTGCTCAGTTTCTAAAAAAGGTAAAAGGGATTGAATCTGAGAAACATGAACATGTACTTCAAAGTTTACACACCAATCAGGAAGTGAATCTGAGATACATGTACATCCAGCCCTGGTAATTAGCCTCTGCAATTGCCGAGGTGTTTACAGAGGTAAATTGATCTAGCCTCGGCAAAATAATTGCTGACATGGCTGAGGGTGATTTACCTTAAGAAACAAAACAACAACTAAAAAATGGTACATAAGACACTGTAAGAGGGTCATGTAAAGATCTTTTTGAATATGTTTGTCTTATAAGGCGTAATAATTAGTTTTATTCACTGTAAGGAGTGTCATATTTTAAAAAATTGCCGAGGCAGAAGTGTTTTTGCCGAGGCGAAATCGTTCTGCCGCAGCAATTTTTTTGCCGAGTTGTCAAATCCTAATAATCAGGGCTGCACATCTACTTTATAAGATTGATTGATTGGCGTTTAACGCCGTACTCAGGGGTATTTCACCTATATTACAGCGTGCCAGCCCAATGGGTGAAGAAAAGCACCCTTTACATCAGTCACTGGCAACATAAAAGACAAGACAGAGCAAGGACAGGAAAAACAGGAAAAACCCAACAAAAGCAATTGTGCTTCCCAATGTCCCTTAGCTCAAACAGAACTGGGGCATCAGGAAGCTCCTGCCAACCACCCGCCTGTATGCAACATTAACTTGATGCAACACAACAGAAATGTGAAACACTATATGAATAATCTGTAAGATGAAAACTTACTCTTCCTCTTTGAGTCGCCAGTATGTTCACTGTTCAAAACATACAGGAGACCCCCGAAGGGACATCTACTTTAAAGTTTAAACATTTAAATCAGGAAGTGAATCTAAGATAAGTTTAAAAATTCAAATCAGGAAGTGAATCGGAGATACATGTTCTTTGAAGATTAAACATTCAAATCAGGAGCCTGGAAGTGAATCAGAGATTCAGGAATTGACTTATTGATTGTCTTACATTAATGCCATGTTCAGAAGTATTTCAGCTACATCAGACAGTGTGCCAGTCAAATGGGTGAAGAAAACCACTGCTTGACGTCACAGACCATGTCAAAGACAGGACATCACAAGGACAGGACCCCACAACAAAAACAGTGTATCAGCCTCCTGAAACCCCTTACACCTAGCCCAGAGAGCAGTGGGGCACAAGTTTTGCATGATTGGTGAACGTCATGCTCAAGAGTATTTCACTTAAATGACAACAGATTCTCCCCTTCTCTGTACTACATGAAGTTTAATATGGGGGAAAACCACACAAATACCACGGATGCGATAGCGGAAGTCACCTCCTGTGACTCCCCCATATACCTAAGCTAGTCCCCTTGTGCAGTACATCGAAGGAGGATTAGAAGTCAGACACGCTAACCAGTATTATTAAAGTTCTGGCGCAGGCCCCAGAGGCATTAGGAAGTTCCCACCAAAACACATAATGGACATAAAATAGCCATAATGACCAAGTTGACCTCAGAGCCCTGCAGTTTAAACTTGTCCATGAGTTTCTCAATAAATATGTGTGAAGTTTCAAAAGAATCCATCCATAAATTAGGCCACTAGCGATCTTTTTCTAAAAATTGCCATAAGGACCTGGACCCCACGGCTCTGAAATTTGAACTTGCACAAATGAGTTAAGTTTGTTAACCCAATAAGCACATGTGTAAAAAGTACCCATAAATAGTCGCCAGAGTAATGCAAACTTGTTCTTAAAATAGCCAAAATGACCTTGACCGCAAGACGCTAAAATTAAAACTTGACGGGAGATTTACTTCATACCGGTCATGCCGGTAGGCATGTGTGTGAAGTTTTTAAAAAATTCACCCATAAATAAATGCGGTAGAGCGTTGACTAACTTTTTCTTAAAATTACCCCTAGAGCACAGGAAGCTCTCACCAAACAATGAGAACAAAGAAAGATTGATTAATTACTTGGTGTTTAACGCCATGTTCAGTGGTACATGTATATCACCTATATGGCAGCGTCAAATGAGTGAAGGAAACCACCCTTGAAAGCACTGGCAACATCAAAGACAGGACCGGACGAAAAACATGACATAACAGTTGGCTTTGTGATGCCACTTACATGTAGCTATGAGGGCATCAGGAAGCTCCTGTCAATCACCCGCCTAAGAGAGAAAGGAACAATAATCATCCAGCTTTAGTTATAAAAGCTAATAACAATTTAGTATTGAAAAATTATGGAAAAAATAACATGTACATGTACAAGTAATTTTGGAACATGATAGATGGACTAAATATATCAAACTACATTATTTTTTTTTACTAGTGGCAGTTGTTCTAGACATGCTAGATTCTTTTTTTTATTTCCAATAACATTAATAAAATGACTTTGGCAAAAAAAAATTGTTGAAAAATTTGTATGATTTTTAGTTCTTATTTGCTATTTTTAAATAATTAAACTACAAAGCTTGAGGGTGAAATAACTAAAAGCTTTTAACTTTAACTACTTGACAAATAAGTGATTCAGTAAAAGGAAAAATAACTTATTTTTGAGTAATCAATATGATAATATACTGCTATCATACATTTACCATTTATTTTTCAAATCTTTCAAAATTAATTTTCATACTGTGTTTTTTAGAAAGAAAATCATGAATAAACTATTTGAATTTGTGACCATTTTTTTTATAAAAGTAACAACACCATGGTAAAATATAAATAATAATTTGTGACAAACAAAATAATAAAATAAAACATATCTACAATACAAATGCAAGACAATTTGTATTGAAAAAATCTGTTAAAATTGCAATAATGTTACAATTTGAATCCCAAGACTGATAGCCATAAGAAATAGGTTGGTATATAATATCAACTCGGCTTCAATTTGAGGCCTCAAATTCAAAAATAAGTTATAGCATTTACATACACATTCTGTACATGTAAAAAAAATAATATACAAAATACTGCATTTTATCTAATTTATCTGAACCTCAAAAACAAATACTGCATGAAATAAAAAATAAACAGATATCAGTATAAGTAAAATGAGTAAATTTTTTTATAAAAATAATACTTAGAATTGATTTATTTAAATAAGCTGTGATGCAACTGCCAAGTAACAAAAAATGCATTAAATAATTTTACCAGACAGCCTAGAATCAATCACACAATACTACACTAAATATGAAACCCCCCAACATTATTGATTGCTTGCATGGTGTTTAACATCCTGCTTAAGTGTATTTTACCTACATGTATATGGCGGTGTGCACAACAAATGACTGGAGGTAACCATCATTGAAGATTCTGGGAACAACAAAAACAGGACATAAGAAATACATGTAGGCTTCATAATGAACCTTTTATCCCAATATATTCAGAAATGTCTCAAGCAAAACCTGGAAAACAATTATTGCCATATGAAAGTTAAACATAGATAGGTTCACTGGTATATATCATTATTACAGGTAGATGTAAATACATTATAAATGTAGTAGAAAAGTTTGTTAAAAATTTAGCTGAAGAATGTATGACGTATGGGATCGGCAGTGGCTAACGGAGATAAATCTGTCACCCATGCATAAACTGGCTTTGTCACATACCTGTACACCATTCTCGTGACCATTGATTAAGGGGCATTCTGATGGTGGGATTGTATTAACACCTTGCCTTACATGCCATATAATAAACAAACGGAATACTAGATAGTGGATCTTTACTTATTACTGTGCACAACATAATTATAAGGTGGAAAGAAAACCTACCAAAACAAAAAAGAATCTTCCCCCGCAATCGCCGAAGTCACCTACTGGCACTTCCTCATATAGCCTAAGCACAGTAAGCAGGTCCATTGGGGTGCTTGGACCCTTGGGGTACATTGAAGAAGGACCAGCAAACAGAAGCACTAACCACTGAGCCACGGTGAGGGCCCAGACTGCTTGTAAACTACAAGTTGTTACTACAAATTTCTCTGTGGGAATGGGCCTTTGACAATAGCATGATATGAATATTTAATTGAATTCCATTGTTAGTCAATGTCATTGGTGGCACAGCCGCACCGTCAGTAACATGTATATGAGTAACAGATTTATCTCCCTTATAATTAGCCTCTGTTGATACCATATATTTTACAAATGTAGAGAAAGAAAATTGTGCATGCCTCAAAAGGGGATTAAACTTATTATACAGAATAGAAATATGATCATATAGCTAGGCCTATTGCTTTGCTAAACAATTTGAAGGCAAATAAATAAATATACAAAATGCTTTCAACATTCAAGGGATACATGCAAATGATACACATATTGTACATGTAGAATATAACTAGAGAAAAACACTTCATAAACATTATGTACACAATAAAAGTACAATAGGAGAATATTTACATGTTTTGTGAAATACATGTATGTGATAAAAATTTAAATGTACATGTACATTGAAAGACACGCTTGTGACAAAATTAGGAATATTTTTAACTCCAAACAATAAATACATATGGACAAGAAAATCCTGAAAATATATGTGTTTTGAAGTCTTTTTTCAAGTGTTAGCGACTTTGTAGACAAGCATTTGTCAGTTCCTTTGTCCTTAGGAAAACCCCTGAATGCTTTTCAAGTAGTCAAGCAAAGACATGCATTGTACTTATGGGCATTGCTGGGTAATGCAATTAAAGTTGCAATCCAGCACCGGCCCTTTGTAGATTATCTTAAAATTGAATCAGGCCATTTTTTTTTCAAGCCTGTTGTAATTACGTATACATGTCTGTGACAATCCATGGTCTCTCTGTAGGTCAGTCCACTCTAGCCAGAAATTCCGGTTATAAACCATCTTAGAGGAACACTACTCTCTCTATATTAACCCAATATATAATCAATTAAACACTGCCATTACAATTGTTCCCATATGAATCACTGCTGACCAAATTCTTCCCCTGATGAAGATTAAACAAAATTCAAACATTCAGGCTGTCTCAAGAACATGCAAGTTTTCTCCAAGGATTCCACCCCACAGTCTGTTTCTCTCAAGGTGTTATTGTTTTATCTCGGTCATGTTAGCGGTGACTTGTTGATTATATTAAAGGGCTGACAGCAAGACTGTGAGTTCCCTGCCACCACAGCACTAGTTGCTGGTAACTTGTCAGTAATAACTATTCTGTAGTAGAAAGTGACGTTGCCTAACACCCTATCAAACTGTACATGGATTATGTAGTCCTCTATGGCTTTATATGTGGTCACTACAAATCTAGAGAATTTAAACTGAATCATGCCTATCACAATTGTGAAATTTAACTCACAACACTTCATTGCACAGTCTTTTTTGACAATTTAGCTTTCTTGGCACCAGCACAGTTTGTTTCATGATGGACGATTTTGATTAAATTGAACTGTCTAAGTTTGTTTCCTGTGTGACAATTGGACTTTCACAGCACTGGCTAAGTTTGTTTGCTGTGTGACAATTGGACTTTCACATCACTGGCTAAATCATGGGTTAGTAAATATAACCATAATCGTCCTGTGACATGCTATAAGTGATTTGTCACACAGCTCTCCATAGTAAGTCTATGGGGGAGGCGTAGCCGTCTATCTAAAATGTATCTGTATTGCCCTTCAACAGATGTGCTGTGACCAACCAGAAAAAAGTAACACCACGTTTATAATGGGTTACAACCCCCTAACATTATTTTGATCACATGAAATAGCACACACTTTATATCCAGTCATTTCATTGGCCAATGCATGTTTGCTGTGTGATAAATGAACTTTCACAGCACTGGCTAAGTTTGTGTCTTACTTAGTTTGCAGTGAACTGTCTCAGTTTGTATCATGACAAGTAATAAAGCACAGTTTAGATTTCCTGGTACTGGCAAAGTTTGCATGTTGTTGGACAATTTAGCTTTCTGCTAATCGGCTAATTTTGCTTTGTGCCAGGCAGTTTAACTCTCTTGGCACTGGCAAAGTTTATTTGTTGTGTAAAATGAACTTTTAGCTTGGCAATTTAGCTTTCACAGCACTGGTAAAATCTGTTTCTTTTCAAAGATAACTTGAGACAGATGGAATTGTTACATATAGCCTTTTCACAGAGACGTCATTGGAATACCATCCTAGAAAAGATAAAAAAGACTGTTGTTGATTTTTATGACATACATGTAATTGATGTTATTTCACTTGTGCCAATGAAAAGCCCTACTAGTGATGCACACCACCCACCCCGGTACAACACTCAATAGCACCAATAACCAGATACAACTGATTGTTTGATTGATTGGGATTTAACACTGTTCTCGGCAGTATTTTACCTATACAATAGTTTTTTTTTTGTTATTTGTTTCATTTCTGTTTAATGTCATACTCTAAGGGTATTTTAGTCGTATGAAAACCGATTCTCCATTTCTTACTCTGCACTACTTAACATGGTGAAAACAAACGAGAAGAAACAGTTTTAAAGCTGCGCTCTTCTTGTGTGCTACGTCACATCACATGTTATAACAGAATGCTTGGTCCACAACACTGTTTAACCTATCTACATGTTAAAGCAGCATGGAGATTGAAAAGTACAAATGATCATGTTACTTTTCCCTCTTATCTCCCAGAGCTGCAGCCTTTATTTATACAGAAGCGCGAGGAAACTTTAGGCTATTATGTCTACCATAGATTAAAAAACAGATGGCAGACTTATAAAAATCTTCCCCCCAAAGATTCACTTGTTAAGGCCACTTGATATTTTTAATTATTTCTGCAATCACATTATTATATTTATTGTTTTTCCACCATCAACATTAAACTCTCAGTCTGACATCCTGTTCACATCATCAACATGGATGGACATACAAATACTCAAATATATTCTGATCGGCATATTATTACTATGAAACACAACTGGTTACTTACAGCACTTCTGTATGTTTTTGTGCCATCAATTTCTGAAAGGACAGGCCAATTCCTGTCATCCAAACTGATGTCTGTCTCAAAGGACTGGTTGGTATAGCCACAGCTACCTTCCTCAGTCTCACCATCTAAAGGAAAAATGAATCAAAATTGAGAACACATTTGAACAATTGACACATTTCTCCTAACTCAAGTTTGCCAGTGTTTTTTTTTATCTTCCTGATGTCCTGGTGCAAGGGGGCATATATACAGTTTCTCCCAACTGTTTTGGTAGAAAGGCAATGGGTATGCTTGCACAAAAAACCTGCTTGCTTTGTGTTTAACGTTGTGCTCAGTTTTAACCAACGTTGATATCACTGACAACATCAAAGACAGCTAGGACAGGGCAAGGACAGGACATCACATGAGTTTTCTGTACCATTTAACTCTGAGGGCACCAGGGCATCGAAAAGCTGCTGCCAGCCACCCGACACTGTTGAGAATGTTTGCAAAACAGGTGACTTTTTAAAAAGTTTATGGATAAACTAAACATAGATCAATATCTAGAGAAGACAATCTGTACAAAGCTATGCTACCTGTACTATATCTTGTCCTTCTGATATTTCTTTGGGGATGTTCTGATCCACCCTCCACATCTACCTGAACATTGTGGATAGTCGCCGCTAGTCCACCATCCTGAGACATAGAGCTCTCGCTATCAGCACGAGATAACTCTGGCTTGTTGCTGTAATGCAAGTCAGTTTCAGTTTCACTTTGATCATAGGTGTCTCTTGAATCCTGAGAGTCCTGTCTTTCGATAGGTTGATTGTTAGGAAGGTGTCCATTGGCTGGTTCACTCTGCCTTATTTGGGCCACTTCTTCTGTAGCAGTGGCAATGATTGTATTTGATTTGGATTCTGCAAACCTATCATACTGATCCTTTGTTTCCAGAATTTCTAAAATTGACAAGAAAAAATATATTTGTTGAAAAGTGAAATCATGTTGCATTACATACCCTGTTGGCGACTGACAACAATTTGGCGACATTTTTATGAAGTTATGCTAATTTTAGTCACGGTAGTGACATGGCAGGGCATTCTCCCTATAGCTTTTCCCCCAAAATTGGTCAGAAAAGCTGATTTTGTAGTTTCTTTGTTTAAGGTTCAACGCCGTACTCAGAGGTATTCCAGCTATCTGACAGCGTGCCAGCCTAATGCGGGCTAGTAAACAGCCCTTGACATCACTAGGAAAACAAAAGAGACAGGACAAGGACAGGGAAACAAATCAACTTCCTGATGCCAGGGCAACAGGAAGCTCCCACCCAAGGGGGTACGATATCTGTTTAACGTCTTACTCAGGGGTATTTCACCAATATGACAACGGATTCTCCACTTCTTAGACAATCCTACTTGATATGGTGGAAAACCGGGAAGGAAACCATGGAAAACCCACCCCCGCTATAGCCGAAGTCACCTATGTGACTCCCTCTGTACCTAAGCAAGTCCAGATTGATTATTGGGATTTAATGCCGTGCAATTATGACAAATTTATATTTTCAGTGAAATCCTGGTTATTCTGAACTGAAAATTGTTTAATCTACCTGCGCAATTTTATCTTCAAGACCTTTAAATAGCTTCCAAAGCAGTAATTTTATGGAAAAAACGTTAGATGATATAGGCCTGGCTATTTAAAAAACACATGTAATTTTATATTTCATAATCCAGGCCTGTGCTGTAACATTTTTTATGGTAACCTGTTAGGTTTTACCCAAAATCTCCTAGGGTAACCTGAAACAGGT